>APFE031115203.1:17114-63840 GCA_000404065.3 Pinus taeda | reverse complement strand
TAATTCAACTGAGTCAAAGTTCTTTCACTACTCCAATAGTATTGGTGCACAAGAAGGATGGATCATGGTGCATGTGTCCAGATTATAGGAGCTCAACAAGCTCACTATTAAAGATAAGTTTCCCATTCCTGTCATTGATGAATTACTGGATGAATTGCATGGATCAATTTACTTCACCAAGTTGGATCTTCGTTCAGGATATCATCAAATCAGAATGAAGACTGAAGACATTCCAAAAACAACATTTAGAACTCATGAGGGTCATTATGAATTTTTGGTCATGCCTTTTGGCCTTACCAATGCACCTTCAACATTTCAAGGTTTGATGAATTCAATTTTCAAACCATTCCTTAGAAAATTGTGTTAGTATTTTTTGATGATATACTAATCTACAACAAGTCTTGGAAGGATCATGTTGAACATGTTGACAGGGTGCTACAACTATTGGAGGAGAAACAATTATATGCAAAAAGATCCAAATGCTTCTTTGGAGTCCAAGAGGTGGAATATCTGGGTCATATTGTATCTCATGAAGGAGTTAAGGTAGACCCTAGCAAAATTAAAGCCATTAAGGAATGGAAAATCCCCACATCCATAAAGCATCTGCGAGGATTTCTGGGGTTGACAGGGTATTATCGCAAGTTTGTTAAGAATTATGGGAGAATAGCAGCACCTCTAACAACATTATTGAAGAAAGATGCATTTTCATGGACTCCGGAAGAAACAAAGGCCTTTGAACATCTTAAAGAGGCAATGTGCCAAGCACCAGTCTTAGCTACACCGGACTTCACAAAAACCTTTATTGTGGAATGTGATGCTTCAGGAAATGGAATTGGTGTTGTTCTAATGCAAGATGAAAGACCCATTGCTTTTGAAAGTCGTCCAATCAAGGGAAAGTTTTTACACAAAGCTATTTATGAGAAGGAAATGTTGGCAATACTCCATGCACTTAAGAAATGGCGACCCTACCTAATGGGAAGACACTTCAAGGTAAAAACGGATCATGATAGCCTTAAATACTTTTTAGAACAAAGATTATCCTCTGAAGAGCAACAAAAGTGGGTCACAAAGATGTTGGGTTATGACTTTGAAATCATCTACAAAAAAGGGAAGCAAAATGTGGTGGCAGATGCACTCTCAAGAAAGGATGAGGATGTGGAAGCATTGTTGTGTGCATTTCTATTATCCAACCAGATTGGATAAATGAAGCAAGGGAGGAATGGAAGAATGACGAAAGTGTGGGCACTTATTCGAAAGTTACAACAAGATTCTAGTACGTCTGATACATTTAGCTGGAAAAATGATTCGTTATGGTACAAAGATCGCTTATACCTCTGTAAGAATTCCCAGCTAAAACAAAAGATTCTTATGGAATTGCACACTTCTCCCTTAGGAGGGCACTCAGGATTTTTAAAAACTTACCACAGGGTTAAGAAGGAATTTTTTTCGGATGGCCTTAAATCAGATATTCAAAAGTTTGTGGCGGAATGTTTGGTTTGCCAACAAAATAAAGTTGAAACAATTAAGACACGGGTCTATTACAACCTTTATCCATTCCAAGCCAACGTTGGGAGGAGGTTTCAATGGATTTTATCACAGGTTTACCCAAGTCTGAGGGAAAGAGTGTCATCATGGTGGTAGTTGACAGACTAACCAAGTATGCACACTTTTGTGCATTATCACATCCATTTAAAGCCAGTCCAGTTTCCAGTTTCTACGACATTTATGGAAACAATTCAAAAGCTACATGGAAATCAAAAGATTATTGTAAGTGACAGAGATCCCATTTTCACTGAAAATTTTTGGACATAATTATTTTCTTGTCTTGGTACTCAGTTAGCTCATGGCTCATCTTATCATCCTCAATCTGATGGGCAAACTAAGATAGTAAACAAATGTTTGGAAGGATATCTTCGTTGCTTTGTATCTGATAAACAGACACAATGGTCAAATGGTTGCCTCTGGCTGAATGGTGGTATAACACTTCCTTCCATACAACAACAAAAATGACCCCATTTATGGCACTTTATGGGTATCAACCACCATCCATCACATCATATTTAAGAGAAAATTCTAAGGTTCAAGCAGTGGAACATCACATCAAACATCAACAACAAGTCCTCCAACTCTTAAAGGATAACCTCCTGTTGGCATAGAATAGAATGAAACAATAGGTAGATCAACATCGCAGCGAAAGAAGTTTTGATGTAGGTGATTGGTTATTCCTACGGCTACAACCATATAAGCAAATGTCCCTCAAGAAAGCTAAAAAGGATAATAAATTATCACCAAAGTATTATGGTCTGTACAAGGTGTTGCAAAAGATTGGTACTATGGCATACAAATTGGAGCTTCCTGCAGCTTCTCGATTGCACCAGTTTTCCATGTTTCATGTTTAAAGAAGGTTATAGGCGACAAGCTCCCAGTTCAAACAATATTGCCAGAACTTGATGAGGAAGGAAAAATTATATTGGAACCGGAAGCAGTCACAGAAACAAGAACTCGACAGCTACGAAATCGATCAATTTCAGAGTGTCTTATCAAGTGGAAGAACTTATCCGCTGAAGATTCCACATGGGAGGATGAGAATGTTATGCAGAAGTATCTAGAACTACTCAAGCGTTGAGGACAACACTTTTTTGAAGGCGAGGGCCATGTTGGGTCCCTATAATACTAGTGATTACCCCATTACTATTGTAGTTATACCCCTTATTAATATTGTTGTGCCCCTATTGCCCCCATATTGTTATTACTGTGCCCCATAGAATCCCTCTATTGTATTTTTGTGGCTTTATATTATTATTGTTAGGTCGGTTGGGTTATATTGTGACTCCTTAGACCCTATATATAGAAAGGAGGTTTTGTCATTTGTATCATCCAAGAATTGTTCATTTATGTAATGTAAAGGAGGTTGCCCCCTCGAAGAGGCTGAATTCTAAGGTGTTGATCTATCTTTTCTATCTTTTCTTGAGCTGGTTTCATAACAAGGTGGTTGCTATTGTTATAGGAATTTAATATTACTATTGTTGATAGACCAGGAAAATCAAATGTAGTAGCAGATTATCTTTCAAGATTAAATAATCTTGGTGAAGCAATTCCTGTTGATGATGTTTTTCCTGACAAAAATTTGTTTGTTGTGTCAACAAAATCCCCATGGTTTTCTGACATAGCTAACTATTTAGTCATCGGAAAATTACCACCTCACTTATCCGCTCGTGAAAAGTGGAATATCATTTAGAAAAGTATTGCATATTCTTGAATCCAAGGAGACATCTTTTACACTGGAGCAGATCTCATTATCTGTAGATGTGTAAGAGAAGAATAAGTGTTTGATATTTTAAAATCTTCCCATGATGAACCTTGTTGAGGTCACTTCGTTGATAATTGGACTACATACAAAGTGTTACAAACTGGCTATTTTTAGCCTTCTTTGTTCAAAGATGCCAAACAATATGTCAAGCGTGTGACAGTTGTCAGCGAGTTGGCCAGCCTAATCAAACCAATGAAATTCCTTTATGTCCTCAGGTTATGATTGAGCCTTTTGAAAAATGGGCCATTGATTTTGTAGGACCAATAAATCCAGCATCATCAAGTAAAAAGCATATTTTGGTTTGTACAGATTTTGTTACAAAATGGGTAGAAGCTAAGGCTATTTCTTTTGCTACTGAAAGAGTTGTTGTTTATTTTCTTTTTACTAAAATCTTTACTAGATTTGTTGTGCCTAGAGAAATTATTTCTGACAATGGACCACAGTTTATTTTTAATCTGGTACAGGGTGTGATGGAGTAGTACAAAATACGGCATAGGAAATCTACATCATATCACCCGCAAGAAAATGGTAAGGTGGAGTCCACGAATAAGGTGATTGAGTCCATCCTCAAAAAGATGGTAAACATGCACAGAAAGGATTGGGCTGACAAATTACCGAAAGCATTATGGGCCTATCAAACCACTTAGAGAAACAACACATGACATACACCATATGAGCTGGTGTATGGAAAACAAGTCCTCTTGCCGATAGAATTCCAGATCAAGACTTTTAGGATTGTAGTCCAATTGGGACTAGATCTCTCTGAAGCACAGTAGCATCATCTTCTACAATTAAATGTGTTAGATGAATTCCAAAGGGATGTTGTTCAGCAGAACATCTTGGTTCAACAGCAGCGCAAGAAGTGGCATGACAAGTCCATTCAGAAGAAGCAGTTCCAATCAGGTGAGTGGGTACTCCTTTACAATTCAAGATTCAAACATTTTAAAGGAAAATTACATACACGTTGGATGGGACCCTATGAGGTGGTCAAAGTGCTCGAAAATGGAGTGGTAGAAATAAAAACTATTGATGGATGGAATTTTGTGTTCCTGGTAACCGGGCATAGATTGAAGGTATATTTTCATCCCCTTAATAAAGGATATTTTATGCAGCAAGTCCAACAACCGTTTGAAAAGGAGTTGGTAGGTGGTAACACCAACCTGTTGAAGATTTGATTCCTTCTCATCCTTATTGAAAAATAATAAAAGAAAAAGAAAAAGAAGAAAAATGACAAAAATAAAAAGTATAAAAAGAAAAAAAATCTTTGTATTATGAAAATCAGTTAACTGACATGATTGTAGAAGGATCAACCTGAAAACTAGCATGCTGGAAGGAAGATTGAAATTTTAATAAAAAAGGAATATTACTTGATTTTTAGATATGATGGCTACCACCAAGAAGAAGCAGGTTCACGAAACCAAGCACTTACCCAAGTTTGGGGTAGCTAGCATGGACATTTTTATTTCAAGTAAACACTTACTTCCCACTGCAGTTATTTTTTCCTACACCAGTGCAGTGAGATTTCAAGGTAAAAATGTTGTCTTTCTTCTATCTCCAATTTTGAAAACTCCCACTAGTTTCTTTTCTAAAAGCCCCAATGAATCACCATCCTCTTTCTTCTAAGAAACTACCCTTGCCCGATTTCATAAAATCCTTCTTTTCCCTTGCAGTGCAAGTAGGTTTAGTGCAGGAACACAATTGATTGTGAAAGCAAGTAAAATTCACACAGTCCTGGAGTGTTTTATCAAGGATATTTATGGATCTATACTTTCACGTACATGTGTACTGATATATCATAGCATTGCATGTTTTAATTGATACTCTGTTTCATTATTTACTAACCGAGGAAAAATATTTAAGCTGCAAGATGTATAGGGTTTTGAAATCTAATATTTTTAATAAGTGTTGAAGTATGTCTTGATTAAATTATGATGCTAACTATGGGACAGTACTATTGTCCGATAGTATGTATTCACCCTCCTTGAAATAATTCCGCATTACTTGTCCATTATTACCTTACCCGTAATCCGATCATTGTAACCGTTGTGCCACCATCGCCTACCCCTCCATTGCACCCAATCATTATGATTCACCTGTAGCGGGCTGACATGAAACTGCACTTGATAGGAAGGGTTGTTCCATCATAACTGGGTGAGTGGGTCTGTAAAGACGGAGGGTGATGAACCTCTAGCATAAAGCTCTCGGCAAACGTTGGAGCCACTCACAGAAATTCTTTCAAGGGTGTGATCAGAAAGGGTGAAGTGCAGTTCGAAATGGCACCTGTAAGAAGTAAGTCGTTGTCTTTGCATGAGATTGAGAAAACCACAGAGTATAGGAACAGTTCTACACTATTGCAAGAATCTGGGTTCCTGCAATTCCTCCAAAAGTTTTATGGGTTTGACATGGCTGTGGTACTAGATTTCGCAAGGACATTCAAACGATGTCAAGTCAAGGTCAGATCATTGAAGTTCAAAATTACAGAGGAGTCTATTGCACAAGCCATAGACTTACCACTTATAGGAGAGCATTAGTTTAAAAGGAGCGGCTTGTGAAGAAATGAATGCACCGATTCGTGGTTGACAAGAAGATTAAGGTTGACTAGAGGAAGGGACTTCCATAGAGTGCCATGGTCGAGAAGCGGCGAGACCTATTGTTTATACTGTAGAAATTTGTAATTGGGGAGGGACGCTTTCTATTGGCATTTGTATATCACCTTCGGTTGTTGCTGCACTTCGAGTTGAGAAAATTGATTAATTTCCCTTACTACTTGCTTAGGAGTCTTGAGAAGATGGCGAAAAGTGTGCAGAGTGGAAATGCAAGCCAAGTTGCAATCAAGCTCTACCATCATGGTCTTATCATGATTCTATTCAAGAAGAAGCTGGAAGAAAAGGGAGTAACTTGGGGAGCATTTCTGAAAGAATTTCGAGCGAGGGGTGCAGAGGAGCCTGCTAGCACGAGTACAAGTAAGAAGAGGAAAGTAGAGACATCGTCTCCTATCAAGAAGCGAGATGAAAGTACACCAGTGCAAGCAGAGAAGAAGACTATTGAAAATACTCCACCCACGGCTAAGAAGAGAAAGACTAGAACCTCGGTGAGGAGGAATATCGTCTCCCAAGGGACGAACCAGTCAAGCTCTCTAATCATAATCGACAAATCACCCCAAGTTTCTTCTATAATTAATAATCTCTCAGTGCTTGCACATGCAGTAGCACACACTATGGAAGATGAAGAGAATGCGGAGGATGACGTATTGTTTTCAACTTTTGTCAAAAAATTAAGGAAAAGGAAGACGACACCGAGTACTGGTGAAGTCCAAGCAAAGGGCCATGAGGATGAAGAGGATTAGCATCTAGAGACCCTTGATAATTTTAGTGAACCAAACACGAAAACCCTCAATGGTTTCAAGGAACGGGGTACTGAAGCCCCTACTGTTTTAGAAGGACATGGTATTAAAGCCCCTACTATTGTAGAAGAAAGAGGAACTGAGATCCCTACTGATTTGGAAAGACAAGGTGATGAATCCCTTAAGAAACTAGAAGAACAGGGTGTTAAAAGCCTTGAGGAAGTGAGTGCACAAGGTACTGAAACCCTTGGCACAAAGATTGTGGAGGGCATTAAAACCCTCGATGACAAGAAAACCCTGAGTGTAGAAACCCTCAGCGATGTCATAATGGAGACATTTGATAGCCTTGACCTTGACGACGATGGGACCTATCTCAAGTCCGTTGCAGAGAATACATTCACACCTAAAGATCTTAGCATGGCACCCTCCACTCTCTACCTCAACATTTGAATAGTAGATTTGGAGCAGCAAGTTGATGACCTAGAGACTTTGAACCAGGTCATGAAGGAGCAGAGTTGGCAGAAGCAGAGCGAGGTGGAGTTACTTGCAGAGGTAAAAAGGCAGATGTAGCAAGTAAAGGTATGGAAGTATCAGGCCTCCAAATTCTACAAACGCCTCAAGAAGGTTACTAAGCAGCTACGAAGAGCCCGGGACAAAAAGCCGAAGATAGTGAAAGCAGGAATAAACATTGAAGTTCAGGATTTAGGATCTAGCCATTCATTTTTGAGGATTTTTTGCAGAAGGTAAAACGTTGTGTGAGGACACACAACATCTTAGGGATGGGAGGATGTTGGTGTCCCAAATTGCCCTATTTTATACCCCATTTTAACCTCTGTCTTATCTCAACATAAACCTCTCTTTCCTGCACTAGTCCAAGATAACTACCTATTCTTGCATATGCTTCGTATTTTCCATTAAGATTTATTAAAGTGCTTTATTAATCATTTTTAGATGGATTTCATGCCTATTATGTACCTCTTGTAACTTATGTTAATTTCCTAGAATTAATTGATAAACTTAGTATTAATTATGAGTAAGTATGACTAGTGTAGGTAGATTCCTGCATTGCCACGAGAACTGTCTGAGATTTCTGTGAGCCAAATATTTCCACGAGGATGGATTTGATCCTTGACTCTGAGTATAGTTGTTGATGAACTGAAGAAGGATATCGGTGGTGCGCGATCAGGGAATGTTTTCCAAAGTTAGTCTACGACCAAGCGAGATACATGTTTCATTATAACTGTTGGTTGATTTTGTAATTTTCGTTGTTAGTTTGTTTGGCCGAAAGGCTTGAATAAGAAAATGTCTGTAATTAGTGGAAAATGGCTAAGGTCAAACAGATGTATAAGATATAGATCATAGGTAGGACTAGCTAGCTAACCATCGACTGTAATTTCATTTTCATGTAATCTGGGTATCACCTCAACTCTAGGGTTGGACTTGCATTGTTATGTACATTTGCTTAATCGAGTAATACAAGAAATTCACCATGATTTTCATACACATTATTTAATTTATCTTTGATTCATATTTGAGTGTTGAGCCTTTTCGTTTCTTAGACAGGAAATGAGCTGGTTGGTTAGGGCCCAACCGACCCAGATCATTTACCCCTTGTAATTTCGTTATTCAGAAAGACAATGTGAATATTTCCTTTTGCAACTGCATGGTGTGACAGTTCTAATATTTATTTCTGAAATTCTGATTTAAATCTCTTTTGTAGTTAAAGTGTAAAATGGATCTGTGGCTTTGGGAGTTAGTTGAGTTTATTTCGTATGAAATTCCTTTATCGAATTTTCTTTATTCTCAATCCTTGTCTTAATTCGCTCTCGCTCGGATCGGGCAGGAATCTATTTCCTGCACCAGTGCATGCGGTTGCATGCACTTTGGTTCAGTTCTTCATTTTGTAGCAAACATTGAATTACTTTCCTGCATATTGTTTCTAGATATTTTTGCAAGCGAATGAACTGTTAACTTCATTAATTGTCTTCAGCATCAAAAGTATATCTCTAGAAGATTTTAGAATAGTTGCATGAATTTATCATAAACATGTTATACTTGCATTTTATGTCTTATGAACAAAGAACATAAAAACTTTGAGTGGATCACCAAAGTTAGTTGAAACATGTAGATCACTTAGACTACTGTCTTGATTCCTTTGAGTTGCTTTCATTTCATGAAGTTTACTTCCTTTGTAGGATTTAATTAATTAAAGCATTTCTTTCCCACGGATAATTTACTTCAGGATTTCATTTGTAGTTGCAATTCTTTTTCAGCATATCTTTCAATCCTTCTGAAAGTAATTTTGAAACTAGGTGAAGGAAACTCTGCCTCGGTACAAGAGATGGTCTCTTGTCATAGAAATAGAGTGCTCTAAGCCCTGAAGCTTAGAGCACCTTCACTAAGACATAAATCTTCAGTAAGGGAGGTCAGATATACTTTTACACAGAGACATTGTACCTGCACTAGTGCAAGCAGATTACAACTATGCAAGAACAGGTTGTTTGTGTGGAAGGAAGATCAAGAGGAAAATAGATATCTGCAAGGACCCACTTGTCAGACTGTTAGCCATCCATCTGAAGATGAACATAGCTTTTCATTCTAGCATTAATATTGTTTCAGTTGTGTGAAAACTCCTTTACTTGATTTACTTGCAAATTGTTCTTTTACATTCCAACACTATAGTTGCTTTGGTGTCAATTGCCTTTACGATTGTTTTCTGTATGATTCTGCAAGAATTTCCTTTAAGAAGTAGGATTAGGAATAGGAAAACTTCATACCACTTCTAGCATTTCTCGTGCTTCATCTCTAAGTTTACGAAACCCCCGGGTTGACAATTAAGTGTTGAGGAGTTTGCTTAAGCGCAATTCTTGCACCCAACAATAATGAATTAAGATATAGTCACAACAATTACACCAAGACTTACAGCTGCGGACTTTCTCAGGAAAACCCTATAGAACTCAGAATTTGGTAACTGTTTGCAAGAAATTAAACTAGGGATAGGTGTAACGCAGAAGCCAGAAACGCAAAGCTAAAGAAATTTGACCTCTAAAACACCTTTTGATATAAAGTTTAAGCGAAAAATCTTTGTTGTAGTCTTAAGACCAAGGAACCAATTGCATGAAAGGGCTCACACAGCAAAAAGGCAAATTAGCAGCAAGAAAAAAAGAAATGACCCATTGTCTGGAATCACAATGGGTTAGGATAAAAACAGTGATGGAAATTTTATCCTTTTTGCACTCTCTAAACGGTTTGTACTAGATTCTAAATGCAATTTCAGAGTTCTTTCAAGATTGAAGGATAAAGATAAAACTAAATTTGCACTTGTGAGGGAATTTTGATCGTTGACATGCAAGAATTTGAACACTGTGTGAACTTGCAGCCTCCCTTTTGCAGCGAATGAAACAAGCCACCCGAGATTTCTGATGCAAATAATGAAGAGCTAAGTGATAGGGGATGAGAAATAAATTTCAAATGATCACATGAAATGGCCTAGAGAAAGAGTGAAAGTGTTGATCATGATTTAGGAAGAACATCATGAATGTGCTGCACTTTTCTGAAAATGCAGCACATTGGGAAAAGAAAGGATTGTCCTCCAGACCATTATTCCCTGCTAAGGTCATCAGTTTGTCCTTTTGAAATTACATCCAAACTAATAGAAAAGAAACTCCAAATATATGTCAGGATTATTTCATGATTTCTTTTGATGTAGACATTATCTTTAGACTTTGGTGACCTACTAATTATGACTTAGAATGGGACCAACCAACTCACAATAACCAAGGACTTGTAAAACATGATTTTTGTACCTTCTACCAAGTGACCAAAGACTTTCCACGATTTCCCTTTGTAAGGAAAAACATGAATTTAAACATTGGACTCTTAACAAAATAAAAAGCTTTACATGATACCTAATCTAGACCTAGACCTATTTGAACAATAATAATCAAGTGATCATGGCTAATATTTACAACTTTGACCTTATATACATAGCAAGGCTAATAATACCAAGATCCCTAGACATAGGACACTAACTCCAGCAACTTCACAACAATGTCGGGCTCACGCACACCAGGCATACTCAACCTTCGATAATGTCGCCTCGCAAAAAGGATCGATCTTTTTGTTACATCACTTGGGAATAATCACTTATAATCATAATAATACACCCTCTCCTCAATTCTTCGAGGGCAAGAATACCAGCACCACTTCCTAGAATTATAACCTTAGTACTATACACAATCCTAATAGAAAATATACTTAGGACAAGATTTCTTTAAAGCTTGTTTGATGCATTTTTTACAACATAACAAATTCCTATTCTTAGTATTAGCAAAATTATTCTATCAAGGTGCCTCACCTCCTTATTGGTACCATGTCGTGCAACTCCAACATCCCATCCACATTGGCTAGGGAATTCCTATAGAGACAATCAATGCTACAAGCAATGGTAATTTGGATCATTTGCCTCTTCACCTTGTGCTCTTGCAGCACCACAATAAGATCGCTCTCACTACATTTTAGCTTCTTTCACCTCAAATTCTTATTAATTGGACTACTCTTTGATATTTTTCGATCTTTGGATTAGTGCTTGAAACCAAATGGCCTAATTTGATTCAAAATCTATTATAATTTCGACCCCTCCAACCCCTCTAAGTAATCTCCTCTTCTCCCAACACTCTTTTCTCAAGCCCTTATTTCTCCATTGCACCTCCCTCTCCCTATCTATGGATTATGATCTTTTCAAAACTATGATCCTCATTTCTCACCTCAAACAACCTCTTTTTGACATTATGACCCATGGAAATCCCTCCAATTCTCTTTGTGGCAACAGAAAAGGCCACCCCTGTTGGTCAATTGGTGGTGTCTGAGTGGTTATGTTAGTGTTGGAATTGATGCAACCATGGTCAGCATGATGATTGATGTTAACCAAGGTCAGTATGATGATTGGGCATCTAGAAGGAATCCCATGGTAGCTACAAGATTCATGTAGAGAATCATCATAGTACTAGGCTTACTAGAGGAGCCATAAAATGATGACTATGGTCGTTGGGAGTTCAAAATTCCAAACACAAGAAGAAGATTCAAGGAGCAAAGAGTAGCAGAGATTTTGACACCATATTAGAGGTATTATATGGGTTCAAAGCCTACATCAAACCCTCTCCAATGGAAAGTGTTATTGAAGATATTTCCAACGGTGTGCATAACTCTAAAAATGGACTTCTGGATCAAAAGATATGGTTTATTGAAGTTCAAGGACATGAAGTACTAATAAGGCTGAAATATCAGAGGTCATAGCCCATCGAGACTCGATATCGGAACCTCAGAGACTATAATATCAAAACCTTGGAGACAAGGATATCGGAATCTCAGAGATTGAAGAAAATCGGAGCATTAGAGCATAGGGCCATCGGAGCTGAGAACCTCGTAAGTTCTTAAGTTTTGCATTTCCTTGGAAGCACCAAGGTTTGCCAAAAATACAAAGGACTTAATCGAAAAAACAGAATCTAATGGACCCCTTTCTCTCTCTTATAGATGGACACATGGCAGCAGTTTATTATCCCTAAAGTGGCAGATGACACAATCATGACATGGCTATACAAAAGGACACATGGCAGGCAGATTAGGCATTTTCAATAGGCCAAAGGGAAAAATTAGTGTGACATGTTTCACCTATAAGGAGTCACCACATGTGGATGTGATGTCAACATATCTAAGGTTAGAATATTGAAGAATAAGAACATCGTAACTCTTGTGGAAATTATGGTTAAAGAAGTTTCGATAAAGAGGGCTTTGATATTCTAAAGCACATGATCACATGGAACTTAAGGGGACCAAGGGCTGAATAAGGGAGCTAAGGATATCAAACTGAGTAATATAGTAACATTTTATTTGTGTATGTTACGATACAGAAGGGCTCCGATACAGCGCTAAGCCAATGGTCACAAGTCTCGGTTCTATGAGAAAGGAAATACCAAAGGATCTAAAGACAAAGGAGGCCAATGATAACACAGAATGCAATATCGTAACATTACTCCTTTCTAAGTTATGATATGTTGGGTTCCAATGAGGTAGTACAATGATTTTAATGGATGTATGAGTTGATAGCTAAGGAATTGAATGCAAGAACGGTGAAGTGGTTGTTAAAGTTAGTTAGACTAGCAGAGTGCCCTGAGACAGGAAAATAAGGACAACATTTAACATATACGAATTTTTGGAAATGAAGGAAGCAATCAGTTGCTTCACGTACATGTATGATTGTGTTAAATTAGGATCAAAGTGGCTATCTCTGATGAATATCAAGCTCTGAGGAGCAATGAATAAGCATGGGACTCTCGAAGGAGTGTGCAGACCGCCTAAGAATTAAATTCTAAACATGGAGTTTTATGCAGTGATTCAGTGAAGAAATTCAAGGTCCATCTCTATGTTTAATGTTTTGATAAGGTTTAACCAGAAGATGTAAAAGTAGCAAAAGGATCCATGCTAAAGTACACTTAGGCAGTATGGTTACAGGCAGCAGAGACAGCTTTATGCAGTGTGCATATGTGGATCAAAACCATCGATTTCCATTGAGAAAGGGGTAGAGTTAAGCATATCGTAAAAGAGATGAGTAGTGTGTGATTGGGAAATCTTGGCGTGGAGGTCGGTTAGCAGTCTCTATGCTTTACTTGTACTAGCAGTAAATTATTCTGCCATCCATTATATCCATTCCACACATGAAACCAACACATCAGTCTCAGTTGACTCCGTGGTGGCATATTCTATCTGCATATGTGCTACCTTGTGCTCTATGGTAGTCGAGACCACAAATGTCTCATCCAGCCATGGCTGGAGATGGGCCTAGACCACCACTTCCTTCTGTCTGGCAGTGTCGGCTTGAACTTTCAGGTCTTGGGCTTCCCTTATCTTAGCCAAGTGCTATGTAATAGCCATGGTCTACATAGTTCCTTTTATCACATCGTAGGCTTACTGGAGTCCCCTGGCCTCGGATTCCAGTCGCTGAAGTGTGGGATCCTCCTGTAGGCAGGTAAGTGTAACAACCGACTCTGTTAACAGGTCGCTACTTTCCTTTAGTGACTGTGTGAGCTTTGCACGCCCCATGGTAATGATATTTCGGCGCTATTCGGTAATATTTGGGGGCATCAATGGCAGAACCTGTAGTTTTAAGTCCTCGATCTGCAAACTGAGCTCCAGCTGAATCTGCGCGGGGTCATCCTTTACTTGACAGAACCCGGTAGCAAATTTGTGTATTCGTGTCTCAATGGGCAGCTCAACCCCAATCTCCAGCTCATGGGCACTCATGCAGGATTCCATTACTAACTACTTCACCTGTTGCTTCTGTGTGACCACTTCGTCTCGCTGGACGTAATTTTTCTATATTAATTTTTTGTTCCCAGAGCATTTGTTCGGCACGACCTTCTTTGGTGCGGAGCTCCATTATGGCACTATCTTAGAGCTGTTGCAAAATTTCTTGTGGTAGGGCAGCCACGTTTAGTCCCAGCCCTCTAAGGTGTCCTAACACAACCCGGTCCTCCGCATTTGCGTTGATCAATGTGTCTGCTGGAATTGCGATGGAATGAGCCATTTGGACCTTCAGCAATGGTTCAATGGTTGTCATACTAGGAACTCCTAGAGTAGCGCTAGTGCCCATTGGCATGATCCTTATTCCAAAGTTCCTGTAGCTGCGTACAGAGTTCCCCCAACATAATATGTTTCCCTAACATGGCCTTGTCGACTGCATCCCGAGTGGCATCCCGAACGGTGTTTTCTATGTCATTTAGGTCACCCTCGGTTAAGGTGGTCACTTCGTTGTCCACTTTAGATGCCTTCGCCTTCTTTTGTGGCTTCAACCATTCTGGTGGTGTTGACCACTTCAAAGGTGCACCCGTGACAGTTGATGGTGGTTCTTCCGCAACCATCTTAGCAGGTGCCTTCTGACTGCTTTTGTCCACTGTTGACGCAGCCCCTCCTGTTGGTGTCTTTCCTATTGCTACCTGTGTCACCCCCCATGCTGCTTGAACCTCTGCAAAAAGTTGTTCATTTCACCTTTGTTGTGCGGCACGCTTAGCTTCCTCCTTTTGTTTCTGAATAGCGACCTCATTACACTCTATTGCCTCTGGTCTATGCCATGCCAGTGGCTAGGTATCCACAACCACGTCGACCGCGTCATCAATGATAATAAAGTGGAGTGAGGTCCATGCGCAGGCCAGGTCCTTGTGCACCCTAATGTAGAAACAATGCATGTCCGCTTTAAACTCGACAATATGCTTCATCCTTTCATAAATCTCATTGGACAGGTGGGGTTGCACGTTAATCCATTGGCGCACATTTGCGTCCATCAATATCCAAAATATTTTGATGTTCTGGATTCATCTAGCATCCCTTGTTGCCCAAAGGGAAGCGTATATGGTTGCTTCAGGCCAATCCTGGTCCAAGACAGCAAATTGGCTGTCTTCGGGTAAGTCAGTGGCAACCACCATGATGGAGAGGAGCAGCCATGCAGAATGGAAGGTCTTGCCCTCCTCCTAGACCTCTCGGCAGTTGGTCATAAATTCTTTGCAAAGGAACTGTGACCAATTGAATCGTTCGTCAGCGGTGCATTCCCTAGCGAGTGCAATAACTACTATCGGAACCTCAGTGCCTCGGCATTTCCACATCACTTTTCCTGCCAATAACTGGGTGGCGATGTGGACTACGTTATCTGAAATGCTATCAATGATGTATCCTCACTACCCCTTCTTGAGCTTATACTTATTCTTTAGGTTGTCTATCATCGCGACATCGCCACTTCTATCAAAAATTTCTCGGGGGTCTCTTCCTTCATAGGGGAGCTAGGAAACCCGATGAACAATTTCAGCTGTGATGCGGACAGGTTTTCCAACCCATAATATTTCCTCATGGAGCAAATAGAGCAATTGTCTTATGACTAATATTGTAATAGGGGGCCAGAGAAAGTGAGGAATAGACAAGAGACAGAGAAACCCGGCTTTTTCCACCTTTTGCATCCACTCCTTTGCCTGTAGTGTTGTGATCATCCCTTCTGCACTCTGCTCCATTAGTGCGTCAGTCACCAAGTGGGGAAATTTTACTGTATCTGCCAGGTCCCAATCTTCAAATTTCATTGTTGCAATCTGGACAACCACCGAGCTTTCCACAGGGACTGCTTTTGGAAGAGACGGGGAAATGAGTATAGTATCAACTTCATCCAGGTTTGTAGGTATCTTCGCCTTCCTCTTTCTTGGAGACACATACTTGATTTGTCGTACCGGCTGGATGGGATCCTCTTTAGGGTTTACTTCTTTGACATATGTGGGAGAACCTTCTTCTTCTTCATCACTTTCAATTGTGACAATTTTACCCTTTTCCTCCATTGTGAACTTGCTAAAGAGTAGGTGTTGTGGCAACCTTCTTACTGGTTCTGGAATCTGAGGGTCCTTCCTGGTTTGCGGTGTTCGGGGTGATTTCAGGAGCTCGGCTGCTTGCAGCATGGCTTTCAATGGACTATCTGTGGTAGGGTTTGTCACTTTGAGGATTGCGTCCCAGTAATGTTTTGGTAATGCCTGAAACCACAAACTCTTCTATTTTCTTGTCACTCATCTTGTGCTTGTCTTGGACTCAGGGTGTTTTTATTGTGGAATGGAGAATCGTAGTGGTTTGACCTTTATTATGATTATATATGATTTCAAATTTCACATCGGTTGTTCACCCTTGCTGCAGTTCATAAATGTGATGTTGGTTGTTACTCTTATCCCTTAATTGCCTGCCGCCCACTCCATTATGCCTTAAATGGGCCATCATATCATGAACAGTACCTACAACGGTCGCTTTCCATCCTTTCCCCGTGGTAGCGGATCCCCAGGTACACAGGTGTGTTTTTCGTATGTATGTTCTGGTCATGTCGTGCAGCTTCTCAACAGTCTATTTTATAGTCTCACGCCCTCTTCCAATTGCATGGGGTGTTGGGACTAGGCCTCTTGTGGAAAGTTAGGTGGGAAAACCCCTCGTGCGGGTTTTTCATTTCCCGACTAGCCCGAGCTGTGGGCACCCATTGCATTCCCTTGACTATATTAATGGATTGTGGTTTGTGCATCCTTGTACTCTTAGGTCCAATAGCAACCAGGCAAGCAAGGTCGCTTCTTGTAGTAGTGCAGGACAGCCAACCATATTTAGTTCCTCCATTAGTTCCTTTGCGTAGTCTATGTAGGTGACTTCTAATTGCAGCTTCTTAATTGCTTCATCTAGTTTCACACTTTGTGCTCAGATTCTAGCCCCTGTTTCTTCTAACTTACCAAGTTGCAGTTTGCCACACAAAATGGCTACCCAAAGCTTCTGAATTTTTTCGTGGCTGTTTTCACCGGTAGGGTGATTTGTATATGTGCTAGTTCATCTATGCGTAGAGAGACTTCCCTGCCCATCCATGCGAGCCTTCGTTCCATGCAGATCTGGTTGGATTGATGGTTGCCCGAGGTGCATCTGTACCCTTCATTGAATTATCGCTCTGTACTAACAAGGCTATCGCGCACATCCTCCAATCCATACCTAGAACCACCTTCTACATCTCAGCTTCTGCGTCCCCCTTCGGGGTGCACGCGATGCGTCTTCCGACGTACCTGGTTGTTCTTGTGCTACGCATAAAGTGCCAAATGTGACGAGCTACCCCTCATTTGTTGCATCATTCTCTGCTATTCATTGTCTCTCCTCTGTGGTTACGCGTCACAATGATCGAATCATCATATTGCTGTTAAGTGTTGTAACTTCCTACAATCGGTTCTGCCATCACTCTGTCTCCTCATCAGAATCCCTTGTGCAGGTGCTATCACGTTCCCATGAGATTCATCTATCGTCTATGGAATGCACTCGATCTTGGTCCTGCGCTGTTATCTGATAGATGCAATCAAGTTCATCATCACCTTCCTCGTCGCACACAGGTTCGGTGTAGTGCTTTCCTTCGCAAGGACTTCTTTTCGAACGTCATTTTCTACCTCTTTAAATTAATGATCCCTTTCATTTCCATGGCCCAATCAATTCCTAGCAATGTAGGATAAGGATTACTGTCATCTACAATCTCTATGACTTCAAAGTCGGTCTGTGTACTTACACCTTCGATGTCCATGGTCACTCCTGGTAGTTGGCCCATTGGTAATATCTTTTGTTGGTTGGTCGTTCTTAGTTGAATCGGGGACCATTGCAACATGAGCTTGCCCATGCGCTCCCATGTTTTCTTAGGTAACACGTTGAGTCCGATCCTAAGTCCAAGATGAATTTATCCATATTGTAGTCGATGATTTGCACTGTCAGTCTCATCTCTCATCCGATGCGTAGAGCATGTCTTCCTATTTTTCGGACTTTGTGTGGCTCAACTGATCCGGCGCACCTAGTGATCAGCTCTTGTAGTCCTTTAACAGCTTTACTATCACACAATAGCTTCATGCAGGTTTCGAGAAAAGTAGTAATCATGGATGGGTCCAATCCTAGCTCCAATTGGTTCCTCCCATTTGGAGTAGAGACTTCCACGAAGCTCGTATGAGTTCCCCCAGGCATCTACATCCCTTGTTCTGGCTCAGAGTCATGTCCCTTTGTAGGTACGTCGCGCCTCCTTCCACCTTCTGCAACCTCTTTTAGCATATCACCTCCTATGGTTGCATCGCTCCTTAACACCATATTTACACTGGGGTCCTCTTCGAGGGGTTTTGATCACATCATCTGGACATTCTGGGTTGGGGTGGACTGCAACACTCCCTTCTCATGGATTTGGGCAATTAAGGTTGGACAGTCTACCATTTCATGATCAAATCGCTCACAATAGGAGCATGAGATCCTGGTCAGGTTAGTGCAGTCACGAGCGTAGTGTCTTGGCCCTCCACAGTTATAACAGATCAGTTGTCCATGGCCCCGCCCGAGCCCCATTCCTCTTCCTCGGCCGCACCCTAGAAATCCTCCTTTCCCTTCAGTCTGTATTCGATAAGCTCGAGTTCTTTCCATCATTAGGTCATAACTTCGACATGTTCGCTCATCGTGTCCTACTGACCGAAAAAAGTTGCAATACAGTTGTTGTGGGGTTTGGGTATACTTTTGTAATAGGTGGCAGTTATTTGTTGCGTGTTTTCCACCCACTTGACAAATCACACACCAGAGCGCAGGTGTGGTACTTAGTCCTATTTGTACCTTCAGTTTTAACGGCATCGGGCCTCCCCCCGCCAAATAGTTCGCGAAGACAGGACAGTGGTCCTTATCGTGCCCTTGGATCTTTCATTTAATACATCCTACCTCTGCACGTGCCTCTAGTTGGGGCACCCTTTCTTGCTTCAATCTTTGCATTTCTAAAATCAAGTTTTGAAGTTGTGCATGGATTTTCTGAACTCCCAACCCTAGATCTAGTATTGGGGTTTCGTGCAACCTCATTGTTGTCTCTAGTGCCTTAGCTTGGGTTGAGATTTTTTGATGTGACAGAGCCATCCTCAAATGTGGTGTTAATGACACCACAAACCACATGCAGTGTTGTGCATCTATTAAGGTTATGTTAGCTTCGCAGATAGTGCTCTTTAACCTCTGGTCCAGATCCCAAGGAGATTCACCATGCAACACTGCGATCTCCTTGAACCCAATAACCGACTTTGTTTCTAATTTTGGTCGGCCAAACTCTTTGTTTAGTGCATCTTGGATTGCTACTATTCCCTCATTCGGATGATTGGTTGAGTATTTTATGTACTATGTCAATGCGCGGTCCTGTAGTACACTAACTAGGGTGGCCTTCTTGATGTTCTCATCTGCTATGCCTTGGGCATCCCATACAGACCTTATCATAAACCAAAATCATCTCGGTTCCTCATCCCCTACACCCTTAAATATTGGTAGCTTGATTGCACTCGCCATCCTAACCTTTCGTGGTGGTGGGGTTAGAGTGGACAGATTTGATATAGGGGAAGTGAGTGGCGGTGTGGACAGAGGTGGTATCAGTGGGAAGTGCTCCCTGATCAACCAGACTGCACTTCTTGTTGAGAACCTCGTGAGCTCTTCCTCGCTTTCTCATGAAATAGAAGCTAAAGAACTGTTTTCTACCCCTCCCATTCCGTGGTAGCCTCTTCCACTCTGTGTTACTCCAAACATCAATAGACGTGCATAATTTGTTTTTCACACAACAACATCTTAATCCAGGTATTCAATGATTTGATATACTTACCCTACATTCCTTGAATAAATCACCTTTATGCTTCACTATAGCTAACAGTTGTATCCATTGTGAACTCAGTGATAAATCCTCCTATCACTCGATCTAGCCAATGATCTATGGCGCATGCGATTTTATCTTTGGCAACTTCTAGCCTGCGCACCAGTTCTGGAGTCCACACAATAGGCTGACATAATCTGCACCTTCCCACACTGTCAGCTAACCTCGCGATCCACTCGTACAGCTCTACCAGAAATTTCACGAAGAAAACTTCGTGAATATCTGTGTATATATAGCGATCCAACCGATCTTCCTCTGATATCTGCAGATTTCTGTTTTCCTGAACTACGAACTCATGGAGTTTCAAATCCCACCACTCTTCAATCTCTTTCTTTGTAGGGTTCTAGTGTTCCAACATTAGACACCCCTTAGGCAGATCCCAGTCCCGGCAATGAAACCATTTGTTGGCTTATATGGGCTTGACCCAGGTTCAAAAAAATTATTTAGTCAAACAAATCCCGCAACTACCGGCCCTTTTGGCAACAGCCCGCAGAGCGCGGATTGAGGTCTCGCCCGAGGTAGTAGGGGAGGGTGCTGGAACCAGGTTTCTGCACCCTTGGAATGTCTAGATGTGCTCTGGAAGGTTCGCGCGTCATCCTACAGCTTTGTGCTGCTTTGTTTTTGCACAAATATGACTCGAAATAATCCTTACTAATTATTATTGCGTTGTTTATGTATTCAACCCAATTATTGTGGTCTTTAATCAAACATTTATCAAATTTAACCAGTTCACACACTTAGAATGGACTCAGATTCACATAAATTTGTGGTATAAGCATATGTGCATAGATTAAACAGTTATTTTAACCATACCAAAAAGCCAGATCCGCGCTAATTCAAATTCAGCACAAAATTACAAAAGCAACTTATCTTTATTTCCACTTTATCACCAATTCATCAAAATCTGCCCTACGCACTCAAATGCAAGGGTCCGTGCACACAGCTACATACTTTTCCAAGCCTTTGCGCACATAGCTGCAGAGCCTCTATCCTTTTCCCATTACCCTTGACTCAGACTTATAGGCACTTTTAGACTTTTCTCCTCAAAAGCCCATTACACATCAGATCCAAGATTGCATATCCAAAAACCAAGCTACCTCTACCCATAGAGCCTCACTCTATTTATACATTTCCCTGGACCGCGATCCATGGTTAGGCTGACTTATTTACATTTATTTACATTATTTTTGGGTGGACTACCCCTTTGACTCCACTTATTACAAATCATGCTCTACGCATCTCATGGAGTCTCTACCTTATCTTTACCCAAAAGTTCGGGCTTTGTGCCCCATGACCGTTGCATGGGCTTCTGCTACCCAACACATGCCCTCTCAGTAATTCCTTATTCCAACAATTGGTATTAGAGTTAGGCTCCTTCAGGAACAGTCTAATCACTGGAAGTAGACCTATAAGGAATTATGTCTAGCAAAGAGAGTTAAGATGCTTACTCAAGTAGCATACCGGTCTTTGATGGGACAAATTATGCCTTTTGGAAAGTAAGAATTGAAATGTATCTTATGTCCCTGGGAGTAGATGTTTGGACTTTGGTGCTAGTAGACTACAATGTCCATGATATTCCTCCCACTTATGCAGATGGTAACAAATTATATGGAAATAATGATAAATCCAAGAATGCCATTCTCTTTGGTCCTAGTCAATTAGATCTTGTAAAAGTTATGCATTGTAAGTTTTCTAAATAAGTATGGATAAAGCTTAATCAGAGTCATGAAGGAGATGACAAATTCAAGCGGGAAAAACTTCAAAATTTCATAATGATGTTTGAGAGCTTGAGAATGAGTGAAGATGAAAGCATAGAAGAATACTTCCTTAGAGTTGATGAAGTAACCAATATTATTAGAGGACTTTGTGAAGAGGTCAAGGAAGAGATAATTTTTCAGAAAATATTAAGATCTATGCCCATGATATTTAATGCCAAAGTATAAACTATTGAAGAAATTGCTAATGTAAAGAATCTCAAGATGGACTAGTTGCATAATACTCTCACAGCCTATGAGATGAGAGTAGGAAGAGAAAAGTTTGAATCTAATGAAGTAGGATTTAAAGTATCTGAAAATGCTAAGGATCACAAAGATCATCAAGATTTCTCTAGTTGTGAATCTGATCAGGAGTTGGCTCAACTAGCCAGGAAACTAAAGCATGGTTCAGGAAAATATAAAGGGAAGTTTCCCTTTAAGTGTTTTGACTGTGGGAGAGTTAGACATGTTTCGTCTGAATACCCTTACAAAGAAAATATTGAAAAGGAAGATGATTAGAAATTAGGAAACAAGTCTCAGAAACATCAGAATAAAAATCTATATAATAAAAAGGGGTTCTACTCCAAGGAGGATAGCTCATAACCAAAGTCAGACAGTGAAAACTTGTCGAATAATGACTCATATAAGTATCTACTTATGGATTTTGAAATATACTCCAAGAAACAAGGTAGTATGGACTCTAAAGAAGAATAAGAAGAAGAAGAAGGAGTATTCACAAGTGGACCTTTAAAGGGAACTCATCAGTGCCCTTGATGAGCTAAATAAAGCGAGGAAGAAGAATAAGAAACTGAACAAACAGCTATAGTGTGCTAAAGAAGGTATGTATAATTCCAATAATGAGGATTTTTCTTATCAAAAAGAAAAACTTGAAGAAGTTATCAAGATCAAAGATAGTTTAGTTCTTTTGTTAAATGAAAAACAACCTATGAGAAACTGGAAGAAGAGAACAAACAATTAAAACAAGATTTGCTCAAGGAAGGAAATGATATCAAAGACATGAAAATATGATATTTTTTCTTTTAAATTTAAACCAGAAGAGGCTAAATGAAAGGAAGAGGTTCTTCAAGACTTGATCCAAGAATGGGAAGAGAATTGTCAAAGTCTTGAAGTAGAGGTTGTCTCTCTAAGAACTAATCTTGAGGGAAGAGAGACCAAGAAAGGTTTAAATGAAAAATTTGCAAAAGGCATAAGGATATTAGATCATATTCTAAATAGCCAAAGGCCCCCATGAACCAAAACAGGTCTAGGATACTCAGAGACACAAGAATCCTCTATGGAGAATATCAATTTCAAGTCTGCAGGATTTCAAGAACGATAGAGCTATGCGAAGAATATTCAAGGGAGAATCAATTAACACAAAAGAATAGAAGGGAAAAGAGGAGACCATCAATGGAGAATAAATCAATCAGCTCACTAACCAAGGTACCTTCATGCAACATCTAATAAGACTTCCAACAATATGCATGCTTATTTATTTTATGGTCATCGTTATAAGTGTCATATCTTTAGACATAAAGTTGTTGACTCTAGAAGGATCAGAGTTGAAAGAGATGAAAATCCTAGATATAATAAATATCAGAATTTTATATCTCAAAACTCTTCTCTCAGAGATCAAAATGTCTTCTCTCCCTTGCTAAGCAAAGTAGAATGCTTCAAATGCAACAATTTTTGGCATAAAGCAAGTGAGTACAGAAGCAGGTTTGAATATTTTTCTAAATCCCAGAGTATTAGATAGTTAGTTATCCAAAAGAATAAGGGAAGCTAGAAACAAAAGGCTAAAAAGAGCATGCAATGTGGACTCACTTTATTAGCCCATAATCAAGAAAACAGATGGTATGTTGATAGTGGTTGTTCCAAACATATGACATGGGATAAAAGCAAATTTTTGTCACTAAAAGAAAAGGACAAAGGAAATAACGTCACCTTTGGAAACAATGATCCAACAAGAATTAAGGGTAAAGGCATAGTCAGCCTTGATAAAACAACATAAGCACAAAATGTGTTGTATGCGGAAGGTCTAAAACACAATCTGCTCAGTGTTAGCCAAATGTTTGATAATGGCTATGATGTGACTTTTCGATCTAAATATTGTGAGATCCGCAACATGAGGAATGGAGAGATGGTGGAAAAGAAATCAAAACCCATTATAATGTATATGTGTTTGATGATTTCAGGATTAACTACTATCTAAGAAAAAAAATGAATCATGGTTGTGGCACAAGAGGCTTGGACATATTAACTTTGATAGTTTGATAAAAGTTAGTAAGATGGGATTCATGAGAGGATTACCAAGACTGTCAAGGCATGATAACTCAATCTGCAAATTATGTCATTTTGGAAAGCAAACTAGGACTCATTTCAAGTCAAAACAGTTCTCCTCATCCATACCTCTGGAACTCATTCACATAGATATTTGTGGCCCAACTAGAGAAAAAACTCAAAAGGTGAAAGGTATTTGATGTTTCTCATTGATGATTTTATTAGGGCCACTTGGATTATGCTCTTAAAAGAAAAGTCAAAAGCATTCAAGCATTTCAAGAGCTCAAGTAGAAAATGAGAAAGACTTGAAGATCATATGCTTAAGACTAGACAGAGGAGGAGAGTACACCTCAAGGGATTTTGAGGAATTATGTGAAGAGAACGACATCAAGAGGTAGTACTCAATGGCTAGAACTCCACAACAAAATGGAGTGTTGGGCAATTTAATTGTTTGAATTGCTTTCATTAAATTATCAACCAGGGAAACTCGTAAGCTTGTGATGATGCCAACAAAATATATTCAAGAGTAGGCAACTAAATCTATGTCTATCTAAATGATTTTTGATTCAATGTAATATGTAAGGGAAGAGGCTCCTAATTGAGGAAGTCCTGGTTGTCCTTCCCTACAGTATTATAGATTGAAAAGAAATCATTGATTACATAAAACTAGAAACTTGAAATAAAGACAAGAGAATGAATTTAATTGTTGTTCAGATTCAAATAGAGATAGAAACTAACTTATTCCCTTGATTGTACCCTCATATACTGATCCAAACTAAACTAAGATTCATTCATAAGCATAAGAAATGAAATAAATTTAAACTTAAAAGTAAAAGAACGAATTTCAACTATCATGCAAATCAAATAGAGGGAGAGCCTAACTTAGACCCTTGGTTGTTCCCTCATATGCTGATAGGATTTTAATTTAAAACTCATTCATCAATCACAAACAAATCCTAAAAAATCTAAGCAATGAAATAAGATCTATTCTGAAATAAAATGTTCCTTTGATCTTTTTAGAGTGAGCTCAATTCTCCTAAGAACAAAGTGACAAGTTGTTCCATAAATTCATATACTACATTAACACAATTTATATCTAAAACTATATAATGGAAATTTATGTAAAATGAAGCTTTATTCTATCCAGCCAACTGAATTCCCTCTCCCCACCAGGAAAAGAGCAAGGAAAACACCACAGCAGTTTGACAGTGAGACTTTCATCTACATCGTCCATTTCATCTCCCTCACCGTGAAGTCAGCCACCCACATCTTCATTCCAAACCACTCATCCACCTTCCACAACCCCTCTTCTTCAATCATCTAAGATCATAGTATCTTCATCTTCCAAGCCTCAGGGGTCATCCTCTGCACTTTCATTTACTAGCAGCTCAACAATGGCCCAATCTCCATGGAACAATCCTGAAGCAGTTTTAATGCCTCCACCCCTGAGCCAAATACCGGCCCATCCTGAGAAATGGCTACCCAAATTCAATCCAGAAGTAGGCATGCTAGCTGAAGAGCACATTAACAATTTCATGCTTTCTGTCAATCTCAACAGAGTTACCAACAAGGACGTTGTTGTCCGACTTTTTCCCTATACAATGCAATGAACAGCCGGGTCATGGTACTTCTCATTACCCTCCGGGTCTATCACCAGTTGGGACATTTTTCAAAATAAATTCCTCACCAAGTTTGGTGATGACAGATCAACGGCAACGTTAATCAGTGACCTATCCAATCTTAAAGCCGAGGCTAGAGAACCCATCAAAGATTTCAATTTACGGTTCAACAAAATCCTCAACAAAATTCCCACTGCTTCCCAACCTAGCGAAGAAGTATGATGTGAATGGTATATTACGGCCTTACCATCAAACTTAGCAGTCTTCGTGGATAGGGAAAATAAAACAACTTTAGTTGAAAACCTGACAGAGGCGATAGCAGTAGAGAAACGCGTAAAAGCCCTGGAAAAGAGATCTGCGATAGAGGAACACAAATCTAAAAAATTCACCTTCAAGGAAGACCCCAAGAAGAAACAGACGAAAGATCCTTTCGATTTGAAAGGGTTGCAAAAAGTATTAAAGACCATGTCCAATGAGATGATTGACATAAAAAGACAGGTGGCAGAAACTTCTTCAAAAAAGCTCTACAGAGCTTTTAAAAGAGGCCCTTCAATGGATGTGAAACTGCCCACGCTATCTCAAAAGTCGAATCTGAAGAAGAGGAAGAAGAAGAGAGTACCACTGAAGGGCAGACCGATGATGAAGAAGTTGTGGAACTACAAGGAATGTGGGATTTCATCCTCCCACAAGAAGAATATCAAGAAGCATTTCCGGTTAGCACACGAAGCAAAAACCAACTTGATCCTCCCCAAACTACCCCTAAGCAGAAGGGCGTGAGCCCTACAGTAAAAGAAAAAGTCTCAACAAAGAAAACAACCGCTAAGGCGAATCAATCTAGCCCAGTCCAACCAGATAAAACACCTCCATCAAGAACACTAATAGTGTCGGATGAAATGGACTACAATATTATAGATGACATGAAAAAGACTAGGGCTAATATCACTCTTTATGAATTGAGAAAATTGAAACATCAACAGAAGATAATGATGAAAGAATTACATGCCGTGCCTACTACATCTTTGCCTACAGCTGTAGCTTCCCACAACATGGGAAGACCTCCAACCAACACGACCAATAAGATTGATCCAAATGACATCGCGTTGATTGGAGGGAGATCAAGATCTCACACTCCCCCTTTTCTTCTCACTTATGAAATTTTCAATAAAAATGTGCACAATTGTTTGGTAGATTCTGGGGCTTCAACGAATATTTTACCCAGATCAATATGTGACAAGTTGAATTTTCAACCACAAAAATCCGAAGTACGCATAGTTCAGCTTGATCGATCTCAAGTCGAAGTGATTGGTGAACTTAATCAAGTCACCATAAGATTGTCGTCTAACCCTAAGGTATGTCAGGTTATCGACATTCTAGTAGCTGATATCCCATAATTCTATGGCTTAATTCTTAGCAGGGATTGGTCCGAAAAACTCCATGGATACTTCTCAACTGACTGGTCGCACATATGGTTACCCTACAATGGTAAACCAAATCAAATAAAGGTTGAACGAGAGTTACACCAGAAGTACATAGTAACAGAATTGGAGGGGGAAAATGAAGCA
This sequence comes from Pinus taeda, assembly GCA_000404065.3. Taxonomy (NCBI): domain Eukaryota; kingdom Viridiplantae; phylum Streptophyta; class Pinopsida; order Pinales; family Pinaceae; genus Pinus; species Pinus taeda. The sequence continues at coordinate 36,747 of APFE031115203.1, read as the reverse complement.
ATAGCATATAACAGTAGCATCATAGGCAATTACTCGGTAGATTCTTTCCTCGGCAATTTCAATGCTCATACATAACCTTACTTCGAAAATTCAGTTTTGTCCCAAGTCGAAAATTTTTCACAAACTGATAATTCAAAGTGTGTTAATTTTGTAGAGAAACCTATAAATACATCTTTGTTTTGGAAATTATATTTTGACGGCTCTAAATCTAACGAAGGAGCAGGAGCAGGATGCGTTCTGATTAGTCCAGAAGAAGATAAGACCATGCTTACGTGTAGACTGGAATTCGATTGCACAAACAATACAGCGGAATATGAGGCCTTGGTGCAAGGCCTATACAAAGTGATCGGGTTGAACGTCAAGTATCTTCAAGTCTTCGGAGACTCTGAAATTGTTGTCAAACAGGTACGTAACACAATACATTGCCTATCAAGTCATTTGACACACTATCAATCTTTAGTACAAGATCTGACTGAGCATTTCATAGCATTCAATATTTCGTCAATCCCAAGACTCCAAAATGTGAGCACAGACCTTTTAGATAACGTAGCCTCTAGACTCATTCCCTCCGAAGATTTTAGTCCAGATAGATTCTCAATAGAATTAATCTTTAGACTGTCCATCCCTGACAACATTACACACTGGAGAGTATTCAATGACGATCCTAATATTGTAAATTTCCTCACTTCTGAAGGATCCTACTCCAATCAAATAATTGACGAAGACCATCACGATCAACAAATACAACAAAATAACATTGATAATGCTATACCTAAATCGGTGGTTAAGTTAGAAGACTTATACGATTTTAAAAGTCGGTTTAAAAGGTCTACTAATTCTAAGCTCTACAGTTCAACTCTGAACTACGAATTAGTAAACCTGGGAACCGATGATAAACCACAAAATGTCAATCTAGGCCACGGCCTAGCCCCTGAAGAAAAACTAGCATATATTCGTCTTTTAAGACAATACAAAAACGTTTTCACCTGGAATTACGATGAGCTGAAGACATACGACACTTCCATTATTCAACATATTATTCCTATGATTGACAATGAAAAACCTATCCAACAGAAACTCAGAAAAATCCACCCCAATTTAGAAAACCAAATAAAGACTGAGCTGAATAAGTTATTAAAAGCCAGAATAATTTTCCCCGTCAGACATTCCAAACGGGTCTCCAATATGGTACCCGTTAGAAAGAAAAGCGGAGATATTAGAATCTGCATCAATCTTCGGAATCTCAACAAAGCCTGTCAAAAAGACAATTTTCCCCTCCCTCCTATGGAGCAGATATTACAGGCAGTAGCAGGCTTAGAACTAATGTCTTTCTTGGATGGATTTTCAGGATACAATCAAGTGCTGGTACATCCCGACGATCAGTTAAAAACCACGTTACGAACTAAATGGGGCACATATGCATATCGGAAGATGCCATTTGGTTTGATCAATGCCGGCGCTACATTTCGGAGAGCCATGGACATCGCGTTCAAGGGTTTAGTCAATAAATCTGTAGTAATTTATTTGGATGATATTAAAGTGTACTCCAAGAAGCGAAGCGACCATCTCAAAGACTTAAAAAAAATATTTCAACGATGTTTAAGGTATGGGATTTCACTTAACCCAAAAAAATCTTTTTTCGCATTAAGTGAAGGAAAACTTATAGGATTCATAGTATCAAAATCTGGTATTCACATTGAACCTAATAGAATCAAAGAAATTTATGAAATATCCCTACCTCATAATAGAAAGGCCATGCAATCTTTTCTTGGTCAAATCAATTTTGTAAAAAGATTTGTCCCAGATTTTTCATGAATCGTTTCTCCTTTGCAAACCATGATAAAAAAGAATTCAAATTTCAAATGGGGCCAAGATGAGCATGAAGCATTCAACTTGATCAAACAAGCTATCATTAATGCTCCATCTTTAGCAACCCCGAATTTTTTAGAATCTTTTATCTTATACACATTCGCCTCAGAGAAATCATATGTCGCGATTCTAACTCAAGCAAATCAAGAGAAAGTGGAAGCTCCAATCGCATTTTTTAGCTCGAATCTACAAGGTGATGAACTTAACTATTCAGACGTGGAGAAATAGGCATATGCTGTTTTCAAAGCGGTCAAATACTTCAGACCTTTCTTACTTAAAACCCATACCAAGGTCATAGTACCGTTTCAAGCAGTAAGAAATCTTCTAATACAGAAAGATGTGGGTGAAAAAAGAGCAAATTGGATCACTGCTTTACAAGAATATGACCTTGAGATCAAACTAGCAAGCATTGTGAGAGGTCAAGGCTTCAGCAAATGTTGGCTGGAGCATCGCAAATTCCTGAAAATTCATCTGAAGAGGTACAAACGTATGAGGTAAACCTAAACGATACAGAATCATTATATGCTGACACCATTTATTATCTTAAGAACGGGTCTGCTCCAGCACACCTGGATCACACCAAGAAAAGAGCTCTGAGATTAAAAGCTAAACTATATCAGCTCGTAAATGATGTTCTGTTTAAAAATAATTATGATTCTGTGCTTCTTAGGTGTCTTGCGAAAACTGAAGCCGAAAAGGTTTTGCAGGAACTCCACGATGGACCCGCGGGCGGACACTATGCTGGAGATGCTACTGCACATAAGATCTTACGTGCGGGATATTATTGGCCCACACTGTTCAAAGACTCACACAGTTACATGAGGAAATGCCAAGTCTGCCAAACTACTGCGGGGAGACAAAAGAAGTCGTCCATGCCACTACAGCCGGTAAACATCAAGCAACCGTTCAGTCAGTGGGGCTTGGACATAATAGGTGAGATCGTTCCTCACTCTTCTAAGCAGCATAGATACATTCTCACGGCAACAGATTATTTTACTAAATGGGTAGAGGAAATTCCTCTCAAGACAACTAATTCTGAAAATATCATTGAATTCATAGATCAATTTATAATCACTAGGTTTGGACTGCCCACGGCTTTGATGTTTGATAATGCCTTGTACTTTTCTGGGAATGCACTGACTGAGTTTGCACTTAAAAGAGGGTTCAAACTGAAATATTCGGCCAACTACTATCCGCAAGGAAATAGATTAGCTGAGTCAACAAATAAAAACCTAATTAGGATTATTAAAAGAATAGTTGACCAGAACCAAAAGAATTGGCACAAAACTTTGGTAAATGCTTTATGGGCAGATAGGATAACGAGGAAAGTTTCAATCGGCACTTTTCCCTTTAACTTAGTTTATGGGAAGGAAGTGGTTCTTCCAACTCACTTAATGATCCCCTCCTTGTCTTTAGTACAATACATCGATGAAGTATCTACTTCTTCCTTACAATTAAGACAAATGGAAATAATTAAATTAGAAGAACAACGAGAACAAGCTAAGAAAACCCATGCTCATCACCAAACGCTAATAAAATCCTCTTTTGATTCAAGCATAATGACCAGAAAAAAAATTTCAGATGGGAGATCTAGTTTTGAAATGGGATAAGGCTCATGAAGAAAAGGGCAAACATACAAAGTTCTAGAAAATGTGGCTCGGTCCTTTTCAGATTGTAGAAGTCATAGGCCCATCAAAGTTTGTGTTGCAGGATTTAGTAGGTAGAAAGGATTCTTTTCCTGTTAATGGACAGACCTGTTGTCACAAAACCATGTACTAAGGGCTGCTACTTAGTAAGATCTTATGCAACTGTTTCAAACCAGACTTTAGACTAAGGATTAGCCTCCCTAGTCAGAGAGGGCTCTCTCACAGGTTTTGATATGCATTTAAGAGCAAAAGATGGCTAACTCTTTATAACAGTGAATGAATTTTAAACTTGTTGGAACAATAAAATCAAGGCTTCTTCCATTGGGCTCATGGAGTTAAACATTTCTACAGTAAACAAGCAACTATTGCATCATAGAAACCAAGGCATATAGTGTCTCACTGTCCAAAACATCAACTAAGAAGGACTGCAACTCAACAAGACATACACAGGAAGTCTGAGCATCAATGATGAATTCAGAGTGATTGCATGACTAGTGAATTGTAAAATGAGATACATAGAACCAAAACCACACACATTCTAAACATTTGGGACACACGATGAATCTTGGGAAGAAACAACAATATGCTTTCTATTACTGTCAAAAGAAACTTTACATACACCAATATGAGAACTCTGTCTTTTTCATAAAAATCTCCAACCCCTATTACATAAAAGATTGAGCTATATATAACAGCATCCTCTAACTACTTGGAGCTTCCTCCTCCAGCAGGAGGGGAGCTCGATCTTTATCATTAACTAACAACCTTATCTATTCTTAAACAAACTTATTAAATACATTATGTATTATGCAGTAAATACATAGAGTCCTAATTCAATTTAAACTCTAATTCTAACTCCTCGTGAGTATGATGCCTTTCTTGAGCTTTGACATCTGTATCCTTTAGATTTAGCTGAGCTGGGTGTTTAATGTTCCATGCTGCTTTGGATGCTGAAGACTTTGATCCGTTCCCTGTTTGGCTGAAAATATCCCTAAACTTTCGGTTCTGGTTCCCCATCACCAAGTATGCAGCAATAGATACTTTAAGTCTTTGATAACCCAAGAATATATAACGCTGCCATGTTGCTGATGTGGTGTAGGCAGGATTGATGGACAGCTGTCTCTCTTTAAAATTCCCGCTCATAATATTAAATAGCTGTTCTGCATTTAGATCATCACCTACAGCAGTTTCGTAGCGCGCTACGAAACTGCTGTGTGAATTAAAAACACAGTCCTCCTTTTATTAAAACCAGTAGAGCCATGGTGGCCTGATCTTTGACAGTTGTGTTTTTTATTGAACAGCATATGCCCGTAATCTGAGCAGGTTCATTGGCTTCTTCAAGAAAATTTACAACAAAACCACCTTTTTGGCTTGAGATTGGAGCCTCGGCCTTCTCACAGGATAAACTTCAAGCTCCCTTGAAAATAATATGATCCACACTATCCTGCAAAGACCAAAATGAGTTGAGGAATACCTGCAACCAACTTGATTAGATCTTCTTAATGAATTCTAGAAAATGACCCAACTAGGGTGCTAAGGTTGTCCACCGAAATTGGGAAGAGACTAGCTAGGGTGGCAATGAGATTCACCGAAACTAGTGTGAGGCTCTCACTTGAAACCCTCAGACTGAAACTTGCATGAGCTTATTTAAATGGCAAAGAGAGATGATGGGATAGAATACAGCCCTTCATTCTACTTCAGGAAAAGATTGATATGTTAAGAAACAAGTTTCAGCTAATGCAGCAAATATTCGTCCTCAGTAATCTGCTCCAAAATTGGTGACTTTGATCCACTGTTTGAAGATGGAGACAATTGGAAACTCACAGTCCATATATGGACCAATCTCCAAAGAATCTCAATCTATGGATACAACTGAAATTGGCCCTCTGTTTGTAAGGAGAAAAATGTGCCAGACCCCTGGAATTGCCAATCTCGTCCTCCTCAGAATTCGACCCTCTTTCAATTAGCAATGAATAAGCTTCAAAGGGCAGTGTATTTCTAAAAAATTCAGGCTTGTCACTTGTGCAAGAATTCTGGAACTGATTGGGATTAATAAGCCGAGCGAATGTCTTCAAGGTAAGACCCAACTCAGCCTCTCTAAAATTGGCACAATCACTCTGGTATAACTCAGCCTCGGCTACCTGGAATCACTTCGACCTCAGATACAGGAATGCCACTCTACCCTCTTAAATCTGAAGTAACAATCAACTCGGCCTCCCTTAATTTGGCTAACTTTTACCTCTGCGACAGGGTTGGAATTCGGCCCTTTCTGCAAATTCCTCCATGTTCATGGTATATGATCCAATAATATGAGCTAGATCAATGAACTCGGAATCATTCAGATGTGCCATGGCAGTGTTCCACAGGCCACTGACGGCAAGAACCTGGCCTTCATTATCTTGATAGGGTAAGTCCTTAAAAAACTTCATATTACTTGTTCGACGCTTACTTGGATTTGCCCCTTTCATAACATAAAAGAAACACCCTGGATATGGACAGTCAAGACGATTTTTATCCATGCCTCGCCAATGAAGAAGAAGAAAAAGCCGCAACATTACATTGGGGTTTTGATTTTCCTGAAACATATCAGTCTCCTCATTGCCGTTGGGGTTTTCATCATTGACAGAACCACCACCATTGTTGTCATTCATACCAGAATCCGTCTGTTGACTGCTATCGGAATTCGCCTTTTCACCGTCATTGGGGAAAGCTTCTTCGAGCCTTCTAACCAAATCATCCTTCACACCCTTAGTTGTTATGCTTCGCCTCTTGAGTTCGTCTTTCAGTTCTGTAACCTTCCACTGCTCCAGAGGGCGATTCCTCAAATCCGTCAGCGGCGTGATCATTTTCTTAAAACCCCTTTAAGGCAAACAATCCAGGTAACAATCCGAGTTCGAATCCGAACAAGTGCTGAACAGAATATTCACCTCGGATAAGCAAAGCAATATCGTCCCAAACATGCTTTGATAAGCCCCAAAAGAGCTTTAGAAAAACTTAACTGCTGGTCTAGACATAGAGCCTTGGGATGTGCTGCCGAATGGGACCTTGATGACTACAGGGATCAAAGCTTATATGCATTCTCGGCAGGATTTTGAGTATGCCTTTCAACAACGATTTTGCCACCTGAAGCACTATTATTTTCAGTCAAACAGTGTATGTATGATTCTATATAATATAGCCTACCGACTCAAACCAGGGTTTCGATTATCGTCAAAAATGACCCAATCGAATGCTCAGGCCCCTTTTCCTTGTGGCGATCTATCACCGCCTCTGTCACCGCTATAACTCTTGTCAATCATATACCTGCTTTATGAAGTCTCGAAGATTATCAATATTGCCGCTGTCTGGGAGTTGATGACGTGGATCGATGTTTTTTGAAATATATTTCTTTTGTTTTCTGACTTCCACCATGCCGCTTTACCGTCTTGACACCTGAACGCAGCACTAAATTATCCATATTGGCCTTACGTTCACACTTCTGGTCTTTACTCTGCCCCTTCGCTCTTCTTCCGATTGCCACCTGTAGAAACATGTTCTGGATTAACATAGGCGTAACTTGGACAACGCCGAATCTTGGTATTTCCATCTGATTGGTCTGCTTCAGGCATGTCTCTGGTTTCTGGAGCATTTTCAAAACAGAGTCCTTTGCCATCTCCAGGAATAAAATCCATTCCAGATAGCTTCACTCGTTTTCCACATCGATGCACCATTAATGTTTGATTATCTACTCGAATCGGCCGAAACTCTGAAACACAAGGAACGGTTCCATACAGTGTTCCTTCATCAATTTCCGAAAAGTGGGCTGTGGAAACTCAAATACATTTCGCCCCCATTTCTCCACAGCTACATTCACTTTTGTATCTTATCCATATTCACTACAATCAATGCCAGAAGGATCGCCAGAGATGCTAATAGCTTCCACTGTGCTTTGTGAGTTTGAATTTCATTAGCAAACCTATCTAGGCCATGACTTTGAGGAGCAGATGAGGCCGAAGCTCTTTGTGTAGATTAGCAAACACATTCTCGTTGATTAAACTCGAGTTCTTGTATTTCTCCACAAAGTCGTTCTTTTTTCTGAACTTGTCCTGATCAAGAAAATGCCATAGAGCCCACAGTTCTTCAACACTATTCTGCAAAGGTGTCCAGTAATCAACAACTTATTTTTGGCACTGAATTCACAGAGAGCAGTGTAGAGTGAGGTTTCACTGTTCTTCAATCGGTGTGTTTCATCAACCATGAAATAATTCCACTTGATCTTTAAGAGAATGGCCCTGTCTTTCAACACAACCTCATATATGGTCGATAATATGTTTAACTTAATAAGTCGGCCAGTCTTCTTGTTGGTATAAAATTCATATTCCTGGCAAACCTCTCTACTTGCAAGATTGCCAACATAAACAACAACATTCATGCTAGGTAGCTATTACGGAATTCTTTTGCCGAGTTTGTTAATGTTGACAAAGGTACAATTACAAGGAAAGGACCGTGTATCTGCTGCACATTCTGTAAAAACCCAAGCATTGACACAGATTGCACAGTTTTTCCAAGGCCCATCTCATCTGCAAGAATAACATTTGTATCATTCCTCCAGTTGTTCAACATAGACCACATATTTTTTATTTAAGGCAGAGACTTCACTTTCCAACTGCTAAAACACTTAAACAGTTTTGCGCTGTGAAATTGCTAAAAGGGTTAATGTGCTTATTTGCAGACATTTAGCATCGAAATTTTGTCAGTGATAACAAGACCCTTAAAATATATTTTCCATAGAAGGTTACTCTTCTATTTTTTGTAAGATAGTTTTTGTTTTTCTTCTTTCTTATAAATAAAACCAGTTGTAGATGGTTACTACAGGGGTTCACGAAAAAAGACACCAATTCTCTATCAGATTTTGATTTTTCGCTTGTACAAATAGTAAAAATTTTCAAAAAAATCTGATCTTTATTATTGACAGATAGAGTTAACTTTAGCCTAGATATGATACTAGTTTCAACTTCAAAAAAATTTGATGAAAGCAACCTTTGGCAAAAATTTGTTTTATGTCAGCACAATGAAAGGTATCAATAATAAAATAAATATTCTTTGTAAAACTGTTGTTTTCAAACTCTATTATTGTCGTCCAGAGCTTTCTTAAGGAAAAATAATGGTTTCCTCCCTATTAAAGAAAATCGCAGCATTCAGAGGAACAATCCAAGAAAACACTATATCGCAAAGAATAAGAGGTCTCATCACGAGCCAGCTTATCATGATCACAGATATTATAACTTGCTAACTTTGCCAACACTGTCCACCAAAACAGGGCAACGACTCAAGATTGTTGCAATCAAAAGACAAGGGGTCTCATCACGAGCCAGCTTGTTCAGCAAAAGTGTAAATCAAGTGAATGACTGTGTCATAATTTGGCCACCAAACCAAGACATTGTTCTTTAGAGAATAAAAAAGGAAAAAGTGTCAAAATGGAATTCTCTCTGAAAGGTTGTAAATAAACTTAAGCAGGATAAAGGATCATTACTGGGTAATCGGTAACCCTGTCGAGGCTATGGACGCCTGCTGGCAGCAGAGACTCTACCTGCAACAAAGGAGCATATTTAAAAAGGTTGCTACACAGAGAAAACTTAATTTTAATTTTTCTTACAAGACCAAGTAATGACTGATGCAAATGCAAGGAAAAGCTAAGGATACAAGTACTTAAAATAGAAAGGGGTTGAAACAAAATATCATTGACAGTTTGAAGTATAATATGTTTTATCTTTTTATAATAAAGTTTAAAGTTTTCTAAGAAAATTTTTTGTTTCAGAAGTTTGAAAAACGTCAATAGAAGATCAGAGATAACTGGTTCTCCCAAGTGAATCGCCAATTGTTGTGGCCAACAACACCCCCCCTTGTTCATTTAAGTGTTGTCCAAAAATACTAAATGAATGGGGACCCTTAGCTAATTTTTTAAGAAAAAAACAAGTTTTTCCTTTCTTCAAAATATGGTTACGATCGTAAGCTTAGAAAGGTCTTTTGAATATTTTTTAACCTAAGTCTACGATAAGGGAAATATCTTTAAAACCGTGTTGCAAAAAAGATAGCAAATGCCTCCATTTCTCCATAATATCAGTATGTGCAAGACCCTCGTGTTAAGCATAACATTGCATCGCAATGAAGTAATACTGATAAGGAAAAAAATTCAAGATTTACCGATCTGCGATAACACCGATTGCAAGAACGCATATCGCAGAAATGAACTGGTAAGATTTGGCAAACATCAAACTTCTGTGACCTACGATGTTGCGAGCGCTGCGATGGTGCAATCTGCGATGGTGCATTCTGTGCTCTTGCGATTTGCGATGGCGCGATCTATGATGTTACGTAAGCAAATCATAAATCACTAAATCACGAATCCTTCGGGCACGCCGTTCAAAGAAAAGCCACTTACCATAATCTAACTCAAGATCATGCGTTTTTAATGATAGTAAATGAATTAATTGTCAGTTATTAAATGAAATGAAGACTCGTGCTTTTGTAAAGAATTAATTCACGTAAAGTGGCATATTTGATATATCTGTTGCATTTAAAACTCTCCCATCACCTTTCTTAATCAGTCATTTCCACTTCACTCGTAATCTGCAGGAACGAAGAGCTAAGATGATTCAAAGCCAAACGAAGGAGCAAATGGGAAAGAAAAATGAAGCTCAAGGCTCTGAGGCGAAGGAAAAGACGAAGGAGATGGCGCCTATGTATACAGACAATTCCTGCAATAGAGACACAGGGATATCGACATGGGAAAGCATGTACAGGCTGTTGGAAGAAGAAAATCCTAGAGTAACGAAGGTTGATACTATCGCGGGCTCACAACGCTCTTCTGAGGCGTCCTTAGAGGAGCTAGCATGTTCATTTCTTCACCGGATAGCAACAAGGCCCAAAATTTTACCATATACGGATATGATCAAGTGGATACTTAAAAATGCAGAGATGAACAACAGACAATTCAAGGTTCAAGGACATGGGCTCATAGGATCATTCGCCGCGCAAGATTTAAAGCTTATGTATCATCTCCCTGAACCACAGGCGACTTACAATGCACAATTCGTTAAGAAATTTGCGGCAGAGGACCCAAACCTAGCAGAGACCACCAAAGATTGGTCCAGAAAAGAGGAGTCGCCCAAAAAGGACAAAAATGGTATGTACAACACTGGTTCCCTCACCTCTCAGTATTGTTTTGTTGTAGCCGTGCTTTGTAGACTATTTGGGATGCCGGATATCAATAAATTTTCGTCTGAATGGATACCACTAATAGATGCTGCCACAAATGCCAATATTATGGATTGGGCCAAGATCTTTTCTGATAATCTATACACGGCTATTATGAATTACCGGTCTAAAGGATCCTTGTCTCAAAGGATCTATCCTCCTTTTTATCTGTCTGCGTATATTATGGATTCTATTTTTTATGTGTCTAAATTCCCCACTATAGGTTGGAAATGGACTACCCAGGACCCATTACCTATTCATGTTTATCATAAAATGTTATGGGATTCCCAGTTCGTCCCACACTTCTATCAGATTTGTCACGGGCTTATCTTACCCCTATATAGAATGATGTATGATGAAGACCCCCCGAGGTGCTCACCCGAGGCGCAGATAGACATCATCCCCATTGCAAGATTGTTCGGGGAAGCATGGTTCACCTATATTAGAGTGTTTGGAAGCACCGTACCTCCACATGTCCTACCTCTATATATCCCCAATAAACTTTTGGCTCGGGAAATTGCCTATCAAACCTGCTCAGAAGGCGGCCTGACCAAAGACCTAAAAGACAAAAAGAAGGCCATATGGCCTCAATTTCCTATAGCTTGTGGGGCCTTCTCATTATTCGATGTAGGACACGCTTTCACTGAAGTGGAGAATGTGACGTGTCTACAATTATTTAAATTCGTGGCTCGGCCATTTGACCCAAATAATGTTGCCCAAGATTTCACAATGAACGTCAAAATAAAAGTATTCGTTGGAAAGAAAGATTTGTTTGATGATTTGTTTCAGAGTAGAAGCTCACTCCAGCAAATTTTGCTGGAAGCTCGGTCGAAGTTGTCTCCAGATGATCTCCAAAGATTCATGTTATACAGGGAAAGAAGGCTGGCCAGTGTTCCTCTAGAGAAGTTGTGACTGCGTGCCAGAGAACCAACTCCAAGCATTAGCCTCAGTGGAAAATATAGCACTTCCAAATCTAAATCTAACACTGCGCAAGGAGTGCCCGAAAGTTCTAAAGGGTCTGGAAGCGACCAAGGAAAAAACGAAGAAATAGCTAAAGATATAGCTCAGTCAAGTGCAATGTCGTGACAACAAGTTATCGCCTCCCCGCCAAGAGATATCCCCCCTCCCGTCATTAAAGCGCCACTCGTCAAAACAGAGCTAGACAAAGAATGGGAAACCTTCAACGAGCTGATCAGTCTTGAAGGGCAAGCCCCAAGAACACCTGTGAACAATACACAGGTAGCGCAAGAACTGGTTTCAACTATAGTCAGCAGTGTCACAGAAACATAGCACGGTCCTATCGCTCCACCTTCTGAGCTTCTACTTAATGTAGAATAAATTCCCCCACTGGATGTACTCTATAGTCCCCAACATAAAGCAGTTGTAAGGAGACAGAGGAAGAAAAGAAAACTAGAAAATACACTATCACAAGATGCTGCGCATTTGGACGTCTTATGGAAAGACCCCAACAATAACCCAACAAAAAATCTCACTAAGTTGTCTCAGATTGCAGGAGCATATGTGTCTCCAACTATTGACAAGGCATCAGAAGTTCAGCAATTGCTGAAAGAACAAGAAAATCAAATATAGCTACTACAACGACAGTTATAAGAAGCCAATGCTAGCATTGAAGCGTCCAAACAGCTCGAGAAGTTGCAGGAATACTTTCAGCAGATGCAAATAGGCTATCAAAGAAGTCTAGACGAGAAAGGAAAGTAATTGCAAATTTTACAAGAAATGCATAAAGACGAGCCTAAGCTTGCCGAATTTATTTCAGAATCTATTGACTTAAATGAGAAATTTCTGCAGCAACAGGAAGAGTTGGGACGTAAGATATCACAATGGAGTCACTATTGCGAGCTGAGTGATAAAATCACCAATCAAATGGCGGACTTGCGAAGTGACTATGATCAGAGTGACAGACGACTGACGGAATACTTAGCATGGCAAGATGAAGAGGAAGGGAAAAGAGCAAGTGCACCCATAATAAACGAGATTCATAAAGAATTTCTCTTTAATAAATGGGACAATCAAATCAGGCAGGCGGAACAAACAACGGAGTGAACGGCCACGCAAGAAAACATTCTTATCAACTGTGTAAATGAGAATTTACACAGGGCCAACTTAATCGAAGAGACCACCCCAGGGTACACTCATCTTAACCCCCGCGTGTTATAACTTCTCATGCACCTTCCTTAGCTCACTGCAACTATCACACCCTTTCTACCAACAGAGTTATCTTACTTTCCTTTGTGCCAAATCATGGTCAAAGCATTACAGTACGACCCATTGTTGGGACTCCTACACCATGAGGTCTAATTGGTACTTCTTCCAGGGAGATCCCCTGACATGTTGGCGGGTCCAGTATCGTCGATAGTTCTCTACGGTCATAAAGAAAGAAAGAATGACATAATTCAATTAAAAAGTGATCAAAAGAGTGTATAGAGCCTACAAGCAATGTGTGACACCATTTCTTTGTGCGCCCTTCGAATGTGAACGTGAACAACCCACTGGCAATATCATCAGAAGGTACATCAGACCTGTCACAAAAGCCAACAAAAGCAACTATGTGCCTGAACAAGGTTGTTACATCCTTACCATTGAACTTATATTTGGACAATCCATCTATTACGCTCATCGACACCTTGAAATTAGTAAAGTTAGAGAAACATATCAGGGTTATGATTTGGATAGAATTCACGAAATATATGCAGAAATTCAAAAAAAACTTCAAAGGCTCAACTTATCATCTAGCCCTCCTTTGAGTGCTAGCAATGTTGATGGTGATGGACCTGCCAACATCTAAGGGATCTCCCCGATATGAAATCCCAACTAGACCTCACACAGTTTGGAGTAGGAGCCCCAATAGTGGATAGTAATCTAACTCCTTGACCATGGTAGCACACACAGGTAAGTATGATAACTTTGGGTGAGAGCAAGCATGTGACCCTACGGAGAGTCAAGTACGATGCCTGAAGGTTCTAACACATAGAGGGAAAAGGAAGTGTGCCCCTTAGAAGCCTATAATAGTACGTAGTTTTAAAGGAACAAAAGAGCGGAATGACATCACAAGCTAAAATGAAAAATAGTCAACATATTAAAGTGATGAGTTCATCCAACAACACACATTCAACAAGGTTTGTAAAAATGTATACAAAGTAGTTCAAAATCATATGTGTAAGTTAAATAACATACATTTCTAAAGCAACCCTAATAGTCCAACTACATTAACAACATATGCATGAAAGCGTGTTGGCTCCGATATTATTATTATAAGTGAAAGTTACGTACATATATACACCATTGATGACCACTAGCCCCAATAGCAGAACATTATAGTCAATAACACCTACTCCTACAAAGAATTATACTCCCTCTATGCTATGGAGAATCCAAGGCTCTTCACAATACTCCAAAGCCTTTTCTAATCCTAAGCCTACCCAAAACCTTGGCTCCCAAAAGCCTTGTTCTATGAGTTATGAGGTTCTATTTATATCAAAGTGTGGGGTGACCCTTGAGATTCCCCTTTGTGATGCTCTGACTACTCTCATGACTCTTAAACTTCTTTACAAGTAACTCATTACATTACATGATGACCTTTCACATTCCACTAATGAAAATTGGAATTTCACTTATAACATATTTACAAATAATATTACATTTTCCACATATACCCATGTGAGACAAAATAGGCTAGAGATAGACTAACAAGACAAAACACTATGATTCTAAAGTTTGGGGAAAGACCAACTCAGCAACCTCCACTTGATGATTCTCAGTCACATATTGATGCCAAGCTTGGTACTGCATGATGGTGTCCCCAAACTATTTGATGGTGTCTTTCTGAAAGTGGATTCTTGCCTCTATGGCATCCAGATATATGGTCTTGGAACCTGTATCCAACTCATTCTAGAGCATGTGTATCATGGTGTTAACCTTGATAGGATCACTAATGTAGTTCTACATGTTTTGTGTGTTCAGCTCCACGTCTTCCCTGGTGGCATCTCATTTTAGATGCTCCATGTACTTATCAATCTCTAGTTGGACTTGGTTCTTCGGTTTAGCATTGGTGAGGAAACCAATTGATGGGATCTTGTTCTTCCTCACCATGACATCCAAACTATTGTACAATTTCACATATGAGGCTTGTATGTTGCTGATGAATGGAGCAAGTTTCTCATAGTTCTGGATCAACGTTTGGACCTTTGCTTTCTCCATCTCTGTCTATGGCTTCATATTATTTACTAAGTCAAGTGGGGTCCCTTTTTACTGCATTGTCCACTCTTGTACATGGGTGATGGCAGGATCTACGTTCTTGAGAGTTTTGAACAAACTCTTTGCTTCGATGTTATAGACCATGCACATATACAACTACTTTATGCACTATGACAAATCCGTCATAGAGCTTCCACATGGTACCCTCAAGTGTTGATACTTCAACAAGTATCATTTCCTCATCTTCCCCATTACGAAAACTGAATTATACGTTGATGCTCGAGGTTGTTCTACCTCTTGCCTGGAACCCTTCAAGTTCTTTGCTAGTTGTTAATTCTTGGTCATCAGGTACTTAACATTTGAGCTTGTCTCTCTTGCATAGGCTAAGATGGCTTTGGCAAGGGCAGTTGGATGCTTCTTAGTGTATAAAATTGTAACTCTGTCCTTGATGAATGCAGGTGATGCGTGATCATCCAGAAAGTGCTTCCTCTGCGCCTGTACAATCTTATTCTGCAACTAGTCACATGTTAGATTGTACACATCCATGACTAGATCATCATCAAGGAGAAAAATATCTCCTTGCTCACTCAAGACTGGTTTTGACACTAGAGGTGGTGGAGACTCGCATATGACCTCTAGTGCTCTTAGCATAAGGTCAGTGTCTTCATTCTTGGGCTCCTATTCCAACTCCATGTCTGTCACTTCAATCAATCACTTAATCTACTAATCAAGCACCTGATCTTGCATCTATTCACCCTCTTCCTCAATTTTCAGCTATTTCGACTCATCATCATGTATGGGTGTTATTTACTCTGTCATCGTGCCTTTCCTTTGTTCTTCTTCATGTTTCTGCTTCTCCTCTTTATCTCCTCCTCAAATCTTGTTCTTCCTTTAACTTCTTCTTCGTCTCCTGTAGCTTCAGTTCTGCTTCCTGGAGCCTCTACTTTTCTCTCTTCCTTCGCTCTGCTCTCTTTATCCACTGCTCCCTCTTTTCTTTCGCTGCCAAAGTCACCTTCTCCAAGATAGGATATTTCTTCATCTTGAATCTTTTCTCTCCCTCTAGGTCATCAAAAACCTTCCTCTTTCCCTTGTCCTTCATTTGATTTCTTCCTATTGTTGTTTTTGTTGTTGCTTCTAGAGCTATTTTTCTCTGCCAAGTATCCTTCCAATTTTTACTATATTGACCGACTCATGTAGTTTGGAGGCATTGTAACTGTACCTCCAAGGGTCCTCCTTAGGCCAATCACATGTCCCATGGATCCATGGAAAGTAAACTCTCTTACAATGGTCATTGAAAATATCGTGGGGATCCTATGAATTAAATTCTTTGACGCTGAACTCAAATTTCACTATCTCCTTAACCTTGACATCTACATACTTCAAACTCTTAATCTCATATAATTTGATCTGCAAAGGAAGAGTGAGCCATGGTGATTTCTTCTTCCTATGCAGTCTGGCTAACAACCCTGTAGAGAGGTGATATGTAACTTCTTACATGATCAAATTGTTAGTGATAGACCTTAGTAGAACATGTGGAGGCTTCTCTCCACCAAACACTCTAATGAAGGTACCACCTGTAGAGGCATACTAGTTTACGATGTTTACAATCACCTCCATTGCTTGTTGGGAGATGCAAGGTGGATCTTGCTCGAAGATAAGCTTGTACAACGTGATGATATAATGGTCAATTAGCCTTTCCATCACTCCTCGATAGCTGCAATAAAAAAGAAACTTGCAATAGATGTTGACAACAATCCCTTTTTGTGTCCATGTCCAGTTCATGCCAGGGAACTTATGGGGGGTGGAGATTACATCCAGTAAGTAAGGGGACATGTAAAACCTTTCTTGCTCATTCTTGGGTATATTCTGAGCATTAGTCACATTGATCATCAACTAATGAGCCAACAACTATGACCAGTTGAATGGATTCCCATCACTCACCAACTGATCGAATATGACTACCCACCCTTCAGGAAAGGTTTCTATGTTCTGTTGACCATATATTCTATAGGCAAAGATGATCAAGAATTGGTTAGCCTTCATGAGTGAATTCATCTTGTAAACATGAGTGGGTGTCTATCTAAACATTGACATCTCTTTTCACCCAGTGCTTGATAATATCCCTAGTATCCACAAAGCTATGGGTGGCATAGAAAAATGAGTCCATGCACTTCACTAGTGCTAGTAAATGATACATCTGTTGAAATTTCTCTGGCTTGAAGGTGGCAAGCTCTCTTTCGTTGGCACTACTCAATGTCATAGTCTATTCATTTGTGTGTGAGACAATCGAGTTGATAATGTCCGAGAATGAGAAAGCAAGGTACTTGCATGAAACCTTGTATGAGCCTCATTGTTGGATACTAAGATAAACATGTTGGTCCTCTAAGTCTTCCTTCAATTTCTTGGTGAAATTATATTTGATTTGTTCCCATGTCAGGGTTTTACCCTTCACAATCAAAAACTGAGTATCTACATAAACTATTATATCAATTGATATCTTCTCATTTGCTTCCCCAGTACTGCTCTGAGTTGTTTCCTTTGATTTAGCTCTCTTGGATGACATGTTAATCGTGACTACTAGAGATATATACAATAACTATTGTACCTGTGGGAAAAAGAGGACACTCATGGCAAGTAAATGTCAGCTTAATAACCAAAGCAACTTCAAGACAATATCAACCAACAATTCAGGCTCATGATGGGAAGGATTTCACAATTATGGCTGAGAGAGGTCACTAGCTGATTGTGGGAGCTATGCATTGCGAATTCCCAATAGTCAGTTGGGAAGCTTGATGACTGGAATTACAAAATGTGCAGTTCAGTCTAGGCCAAGCTAGGAGGTTGGCTCCTAGAACTTCGTAGTGCGCAGTTGGATCTAGCCCATGTGTTATCACCCTAAAATTTTTGTTTCTAAACTTCAAAAAGTTTGCCTTGTTTCTAGTCATAGTATTATAATAGGTTTTGAGTCATCTCATCTAAATAGTGTCATTCTCTTTTCCAAATAAAGTTTGACAGCCTCATTCCATGTCCTAGAAGCCTCACCATGTGTTTCGAAGTCATATCTCACATCATTTTGAAGAAATTTTGAAATTAGCTACCAATCCACATTTTCGTAGCACAAATAGTGTAAAAATCCTACTTTGCGCTATGAAATCACTAAACTAGGAGTTTTCATAACGCGCTAGAAAACCACTAAAAAGGCCTATTTCAGCATAAAAGACTTTGTTTTCGGCTTTTACTAGTCAACTTCCAGAAGGATTTCTGAGTAGCTGACAACTCAATTTTGAAAACTAAAAGAGGTGTTTCTTCCTAACATACTAAAATACAAAAACCTCTTTCATTTTCTTCAAATTAGTTATGAGGTGGGATAAATTTATGGTTAAACTTATGCTAAAAAATTGTTGAAAGCCAAGCTTTGTCTTCTGGTTTTAGCAGTCTTTTTCAAGATCAGTTTCTGGTCATAGAAAAAGGTATTTTGTATTTATGAAGGAGGTTTCTCTTCATCAAATCTCTAGCTAAAATAATTTATCTCTCTTTCTTCATAAGTATTATCAGTTGGGAGATACCAAGCTTTCTTTGAAACCCTAATTTCAAAGATTCAATATATTTTTCCTATATTACACATGTTTTTCAAGGACATATTCTGGACAGCTAGAGAAGTGTTTTCAAAAACCAAGAAAGGTTTTTGTTCTAGACAGCATGGAATACAAAAACCTACTTCATTTTCGTAAAATATTTCATGGATGAGAAAATAAAGGCTCTGTCCCACGTGCTAATTTTCAAGGATCCTAAACCTAAAAACATGGAAACATGTTCACTAAGTTCTAGGGTTTATCATCAGCAGTAAGGTGACAACGTGGGAGGCTTCATCAAATTTGACCTCATGATGTTGCAGCTATCAGAGAATGCATTCAATGTTTAGTTAAGGTGGTTTAGTCATAAAAAGGAGTTGTACTCCTAACTGTATTAGGACTCTAAGACAGTCAGTTAGTTGTCACTTGTATTTAATAGTCTGTTTTATGGTTAGAATAGGTGTTAATAATAGAAATTTGAATACTCTTGATGAGGAATGAGGGAATCCATGTTGTAAATGATATATATAAAGCAAGAGATTGGAGACTTTTTGGCTCAGTTGCTGCTCTATGTGCAGTGTGTATATTTTTAATCTAATGCAAAGTTTCTACTTAGACAATTCAAGATTCATGAAGAGTTCTTGTATGTTCTTGTTTTGATGGCATCTTCCAATACTTACATTGTAGTGGTGTTTACTTATGATACTCAGAACTCACCAATGATTCTCTGACTTCCTTCATAGATAAACTAACTATGTTTCACTGTTTTATATTTTCATTTCTGCACTTGAAGTCTATAATGCCTTGACTTCCATGCTAGATAGAATGTTTTGTCTTCAGTACTCAGGATTCAAAGAGATTTTTTAATTTCCTATTGTCTCGTGGATTTCCTCTTTCACTTACTTATGATGGTATGAATACATATTACTTAGAACTCATCAATGATACTCTAACTTCCTTCATGTATTTATAAAATGTGTTTCCTTCCATTGTATCTTTGTTTTGTTGATGTATAAAGAATCTCTATGCCTTGAATTTCATGTTAAGCTGATCTTACTGTGGTACTGAAACATACTTTGACTCCATAGCCCAATG
>APFE031115203.1:0-13808 GCA_000404065.3 Pinus taeda | reverse complement strand
TGGGACTAGTGGTAGGAGTTGTACCATACTATGACGCTGACTTCGGGTCGGTTGAGACTGGTCTGGGACCAGTGGTACGTACTCCGAGACTGACTTCGTGTCAGTGCAGTACTGGTCTGGGACTTTGAGAGTGGTACATAGTATGACACTAACTTCGGGTCGGTTGAGACTGGTCTGGGACCAGTGGTACATACTCTGAGACTGACTTTGTGTCAGTGCAGTACTGGTTTGGGACTTTGAGAGTGGTACATAGTATGACGCTGACTTCAGGTCGGTTGAGACTGGTCTGGGACCAGTGGTACACTCTTTGAGACTACGATACTGGTCTGGGACCAGTGGTAGGAGTTGTACCATACTATGACGTTGACTTCGGGTCGGTTGAGACTGGTCTGGGACCAATGGTACGTACTCTGAGACTGACTTCGTGTCAGTGCAGTACTGGTCTGGGACTAGTGAGAGTGGTACATACTATGACGCTGACTTTGGGTCAGTTGAGACTGGTCTGGGACCAGTGGTACACTCTCTGAGACTGTGATACTGGTCTGGGACCAGTGGTAGGAGTGGTACTTACTATGAAGCTGACTTCGGGCCAGCTGAGACTGGTCTGGGACCAGTGGTACGCACTCTGAGACTAACTTTGAGTCAATGGAGGATGATACTGGTCTAGGACCAGTGGAGTTGTACTCACTATGACGCTGACTCCGGGTTGGTTGAGACTAGTCTAGGACCAGTGGTACATACTCTGAGACTGACTTTGAGTCAGTATGATACATCCTCGATCATTTCTTCTTCTTCATAATTTGAACAAAAGCATAGCAGAACAGAGCAAAACAGTATCGATCAGTACAGGGCAGAACAAAACAAAGTAGAACAAGCAAAATAGAGCAGAGCAGGGCAAGGGTCAGGCTATACAAGGCAGTGCATTTGATGGATGAATAGTAATGACCGATAGACAGATTGCAAATGAAGTTCTCCTTGGTTGAGAGGGAGTGTTAAAATTGGCAACCAGGGCAAAACTTCATGTGGGTCATCTTATTCATGGCTGATAATACTTTTATTAGATTCCTCTCATCGAGAGGTGTAGTATTAATATAAAGATCATTCGATTCTGATAAGTATTCATGGAGATATGAATTTATTTTGATTATGGAATTATTATCAAGTCGACCTACAACTCATGTAGGCTCAAAAGCCCAACAGTCGCATCTATTCAACACCAACATTGTGTATAAATATAAGAGGAATTTTCCTCATTTGCACTCACTCTTCTCATCACATATCTCTCTCTCTCTCTCTACTGCGTAGAAATGAGTCTCTTCTCTACCGCGCAAAAATGGGTCTCTCTCTCACACATGTGAAGCCAGAAGCTATTGAACCTGAAGCTGCAACTGCAGATCCAAAGATTGACCTGTGTGGCCTATAAGATCTCCTCTTTGGAACTGTTTTGTAGGTTCATCTAAACCTCCTCTGAAAGCCACAACTTTTGTTGGTGGAATGAAGTCAATCCGACGAACGGTTTGCAAGCTATCGACTGCCCTAGTTTGAAGCTGGAAACTGCTGAAACTGAAGCTGCAAATGCAGAAGTAAAGATTGACCTGCGTGGCCTAGAAGATCTCCTCATCTGAACTTCATTGTAGGTTCATCTTAACCTCCTCTAAAATCCGCAACTTTTGGTGGTGGAATGAAGTCTTTCCGACGAACGGTTTGCAAGATATCGACTGCCCTAGTTTGAAGCGGAAACTGCTGAAACTGAAGCTGCAATTGCAGAAGTAAAGATTGACCTGTGTGGCCTAGAAGATCTCCTCATCTGAAATATGTTGTAGGTTCATCTGAACCTCCTTTAGAAGCTGCAACTTTTGGTGGTGGAATGAAGTCAATCCGACGGTCGGTTTGTGAGATATCGTCTGCCCTAGTTTGATAATGAAGCCGCTAATGTTGATGCTGCTAATCTAGGGTTTTCTACTGCTGATATGAATCAGATTTATTGTACTATTTCTCTCTGCTGAATTATTGAAGATAAAAGAAGATTTGATCAAAGGGTTCCCCACACATTGTGGGTTTGTCCCTTTAGCCGCCACATCTTGTGTCTCTTGTCTTGGCTTGTTTTCTGTCGATCGTTTAATGTTCTATCTTCACTTTACTTTATGTACATGTGATTGCTAATCTATGGAATATAATAAGAAAAAGAAGTAAACTGTTATAAGCATAGAACATGCCATAACTTAACAACCCCACTATTCCATAAGTTTGAGTCACCATAAACCTTTTCAAATTTCATAGATTATTTTGTTCATCCAGTCATGACTATGCTGAAAGGAAGCCCTCCACCTAGGATAAGTCCAGAGATCAAAAGGGTCCTTCAGTTGTCTAAACAAAGAAAAGTGGGAGATTGGTACCTTTACGAAAACCACACAGAGATAAGAATTTATGGTTGCCAGCTGGCACCAGATAAACTACCCAAATACCTCCCCATGAGTTTATTTGCTCTAGAGTACTATAGACAAATAATGAACTCTAATAAGATAAATTTTGTCTCAGCCAAGAAAAGATCACAATCCAAAGTAAAATACTAGTTAGGCCCCTTCATCTGCAATTCTAGAGAGGCAGGGAAGGAGGCAGACCAAATTTTGCAGCAAATGAAGTTCCAAAAGAGTTTCATGTGGAGGTATGACCCTCAAGAATTTATGACCAGATTGAGAAAGAAGGCCAAGTTGGGACCTTATATTCACCACCCCATACCAGAGATAGAAAGATATGAAAATTAATCTGAGTGGGTGGAAAACACTCTTGTAGATAGAGACAATACAAAGGTAGATGTAGAGAAAGACTTATGTGACTTAGAAAGACAGTTTTATGAGAGCTCATTTCTACAGGTACCTGAACAGCAAGAGCCAGCCATGAGCACCCTTTCTATCATGCAAACTCCTCAGAATGAGGAAAAGAACCCCAAAAGAACCAAGGAGGAACCCTCAAGTTTAGGAATGGGCACATCAAATATACAGTATGGGACTAGTCAGAGAAAAAAACATAGGCTAAATCTTGTTTCAGAGCAGGAAGACACAGAAGGCTCAGTAGAAATAACTGATACTAAGCTAGACAAAAGTAAAGGCATAGCTCTAACTGAGGAAACACAGGGGCCATCCACATCATAGACCCAGATATTGGAAAGACATATAAGTGTAGAAGTATCCTCATTCAATAGGCCTACTGATAAGGATAAGGATATGAAAGATAGATATAAAGAGATCAAGATGAGAAATGAGAAACTAAAGGCTCAAACTTATGCTCAGTATCTCAAACTCACACCTACCAATCAGACAAGATTGATGTTAGCTTTTGACATCAAGGAGGGAAAATTATAGATGTCCTTCATAAAACCAACCACTTAACAGCCAAGGACATCAACAGATTACAAGATAATTGACTTTGAAGTGATGGCAAGGGATATTCATCCCTTAGACCAAATTGAATTGCACAAACAGACTAGAGAGATGATATACTCTAACCTCACAAGTAAAGTCGTAGCTACACATCAGTTACAGAATTCATTGAGCAATATCTCAGCTCAATATCAATTAAAGAAGGCCTCCTCATAGGCCAAGTATACTAGAATCAAGTCTTTGGAAGACTTAGTGATTGAATTGGGACATGATCCCAAGGATATCAAAGTCATTGAATAGCTGATAAAGAAGAAAATTGATGACATTACTGCACTAAAAAAACAACTGACGATACCTCAGCTACAACATCCCCAAACACAAGAGGTCTTAGAGAGTCAAACTAGACATGAAGAGTTGATGGACTTGGTCCTAAAACTTAATGATTAGTTAAAGGAGACAGAGAAAGAATTAGACACTTTAATTCAATTGAAGAAAATTGATATGGCCACTACATTTGTAAATGTCATCCTGACAGCATCAACAGTAGTCCCTTCAACATTGGTAGCCTCATTAGCCCCCACAGCTCCCATGCCTACAGCACAGCCAATTTCAATAGAGTCTACATCAGCAGTAGGTGCATCAAGAGAAAAAGCAACAGAGTTGGTCAGAGCCATGAAGGAAATGTCTATTCAGGGTATAGAAATGAACAAACTGAAAGAACAGGTGACAAGCTTAGAGACAGATTACAAGCTTGCCAAAATTATGCACAAAGAATAAGTGCATAAAGATGCCAGAATGAATGAAAGATTAAAGGCCATGGAGAAAGATCTAACACTAAAGAAACCCCCCTTGGGCAAGCCAAGGAACTATTATGGGCCAATATCATTGACTCTTTTAAGGAATTTAGACTTTTGTGATCCATAAAGGGGTAAATACTAAGATAATTAAAAAAAATTACGTATTAAGGAGAATATATATGAATAAGAATTAATAAGATTAAGATATATGAATTAAATAAATAATAATGAGATTCACCATTAA
This sequence comes from Pinus taeda, assembly GCA_000404065.3. Lineage (NCBI taxonomy): Eukaryota > Viridiplantae > Streptophyta > Pinopsida > Pinales > Pinaceae > Pinus > Pinus taeda. Next base: position 9,387 of record APFE031115203.1, on the reverse strand, counting down.
AAAAATATTTTTTAGTAATCAAATAAATAATAATTAGTAATAACATGATTATATAAGGGTAATGGTAAATAAATATATTAATATTATAATAATAATATTTACATTAATAGTGGAAATAAATAATATTATATTTATATTTATATTATTTATAATATTATAAATAATAATTTAGTTAAATGGGTAGATAAGAGAAATATTTACCATTTTATTTATATATATTATTTCATCCTAATATAATGGTAATCATTGATATTAGTAATAATATTAAGAATGATAAAAAGTTTTTAAGGTAAGTACATGTTAAAGAATAAATTAATAGATTAATAAAATAAAAAAGTTCGAGATTTTAAAAAAAGAATATTTACCATCTTATTCTAATAAGTAATACCCATCCTAATAGAATGGTAAATATTAATAATATATTAGGTAAATATGATTAAAAAATGTGTTTGCATAGGTTATTAAGGAATATACGTTAATAAATATATTAATAAAATAATAATTGAATTAAGTTCTAAAATTAAAAAATAAGTATTTAAACCATTTAGATTTTTATTATTTAAATAATAATATTTATAATTGGTATTACTTATAAGGGTAATGTTTGTAATAATAATATTTGCATATAGAGATATTTAATATTATATATCATATTTATATTTATGTTATATATAATATATGAGTTAATGGGAGAGAATAGAAATATTTACCATTTTATTTCCTCATCCCAATATAAGGGTAAATATTGATATTATTATTAATGATTTTTATGGTAAATATATATTAAAATAAATAAATATATTAATAAAATAGTAATTAAATTAGGTCCTTGATTTAGAAATAATATATGATATTTACCATTCTAAATATTTAAATAAATAATGAGTTTTATTGGTATTATATAAGGTAATGGAAAATAAATATATTAATATTAGTATAATCATATTGATAGTAATAAATATTACATAATTATAATAATGAATAAATGGATAAATATAATAATTAAATAAATTTAGGTCCCTTTCCCTGGGCCTAGTCAAACCTAGCTGTTAGAGGTCGGGTTAACCATTACCCTGTCAATTTAGCTATTGGAATGGCCTGTTGTCCCTATTTATTGCATCTCTCAGATTGGATCTTCAACTTGTCCTAATGATGAACCACACTGGTTGGTTCGAAACGTGTCCACAAATGATTTTTTATGTGATTTTGCTGAAATTATTCTCTAAACAATATGATGAAAGTTGTTCGTTAACCAATAATTACAAGTTATTAAATATTAACTGTAAGTGATTTGTTTGAAATAAAATTTTGAATTTTTTTTATATTATCATAAAATATCATTCATTTCAATATTTGCATAAAACGATGCTTCAATTATAAATTGCTTATTATACTTTGAAGTTTAATTATATTTTATTTATAAAATAATTAATAAAAAAATAGTGTATTCAAATATTCATATGAGAAGATATTTTTTTGGTTAAAAAAAAAAAAATATTTTTTATAAAAATAAAAAATTTTATATAATGTTAGGAAGATTATGATTTGTTGTTAATTTTTTTAAATATTGGTTATAATGTCTTGAAATTTCTTAAGGTTTGTGCATCATCAAGACATATTAAAGCTAAAGAAAAGAAATTTATTTATTATTTTTTTTTTTTCTTTTTTTTCTGGGTAAAGTCTATTATATTAATATTAATAAGAAAAAAGATATATACAGAGAGGAGTTAACCTCTGAGAGAGCCTTGAATCTCTCTCTGTCAAAAAAACATTTCTGAACTGATATTGTCTTTTGCTCTTACAGCCCATATGCCTAACTTGTAATTTTAGAGTAGAAATCAAAAAGAGCTAACAACCAGATTACAGAGAAATATCATAATGAAAATTGAGAAATTAGCAAGACATCCCAAAACTTCTAGCCTAGACCGCTAACTAGATGTCGCCTTGCATAGCCCCGTGATGTGCATTCAAAAGACAAACTGGAAACCAAAAAATAGAGTGCCTGCCTGGAAGCTTCAAGCGCTGTGAAGTCTTTACCCGGGTTCATCTTCGCCATGATCCTTCTCCTCGTCCGAAACACATTCCCACGTCACCATCAGACCGTCTTCTACATCCGTTGGCTTGACTCCTGGGGGGAGCCTGAGCTGCAAAAGATTGGGATATGTGTTATTCGGCCATTTCTTCGCCTTATCTGGCTGAGCCATGACATGCTGAGGTCCCGCAATTCCTTGATCTTTCACTTCCATCCCCTCAGCCAGATGGCTAATGCTATGTTCCTCCAGCTGATGTTGAACTGCATTGATCCTGGGAGAGGGAGGCTGGTCCGTTGAAGCAGACTGAGCACTGATGAGATCCTCCTCCTGCGACGAGTCGTCTAGAGGGGTAGGGGAGTGTTCTTTCTCTGAATTCTCAAAGCTAACTTTCTCTTCCTCTTCTTCTGAAAATATAACCGTAACCATAGCCATGACTATTGGTTTATTTAGCCTGCTCTTAAAGCGAAATTTAGCCATTTGTATTGAGTTATTAAGCGAAGAGACAGACTCTTCAGAAACTTGGGAGGAAGGGTAAGCAATAGCTATCGGAGAAATGTGTTATGGAGGCGACCTACCTCTGCCCCCCGTCCCTCCCCTGAGACTCGCATTCCGGCCCCTTCTTGGAGTTGCTCTGAGTCGGGGAGCCATATTCACTGTGTGCGGCTTGCCATTCCAACTCACCCACAGAGAAGGAAGGCTTAGATACTGAGAATTTGCAATGTTCTCGCCAGATGGAAAGCAGACCCCTATGCTAAGCCCCCCCACTACCAGATTCCTCCCCAAATCGTGCACGAATAACTCAATGGGAGACCAATTTCGTACCCAAGCTGCTGCAGCAGGAGGGAGTGCGTTTATAGAAACAGAAAGGGAGTGCGTTGCACTTACCGTCAACACACAGGTGCTAGGCTAGGGATGCTTCTCCTAAGGACTCTGCAGCTTCCTTTGCAGACCAAACCACCATGAATCGCCTCTGTTGGCAAGCTCAATCATATGCCAACCACCAACTGCATCTTCCGCTGTCGATCGGCTCGTCTCTGCTCTGCCTGAAAACACCCGAACATTCTCCATACCTCTCTGGTTTAATCCACTTTCATCCTCCGTCTGCGTACCCAATGCCTGCAACTGCATTAAATTCCCTTGAATGCCCATCACCTTGGCTTGGATATCAGCCCAAGTTTCAATCTTCGCCACCTGCCCCCAGCTGCCTGCGCGTGGCTTTGTTGCATGTCACATTAATATGCATTAAGATCACCCGCATCCAGGTTAAAAGAAAAGAAATATTAAGAATAGAGAGAATTTGCATTATTAAAAATTAAAATTGAAGAAAACTAGAAAAGATGTTTAATGTAATATTATTTCTAGTTAATAAAAATGTACTTACTGTGCATTATAATTTAGTATAATGAAGATATTGCCATAGAACATTATATTTAAAAATAATATAGTAATAATCACATTAACAAATCTAAAATTAGCTAATGCCAATCAAAAATAAAATACTTCAATTTCAACCTTAATTTTAGATCATCTTTATATTGCATGATGCGTAATTCATTTTATGTTTACTTTCATATGTTTGTGTGTCTGAGAGAACTATAAATAAAATGTTTAGATGTCCATATTAAAAAACACAATTTTATACTCATCGTCGGCTCAACTCTAATTATAGCATTGAGAAAAGTATTTTTGGATCATGGAAAGCTTATTATCTCTCGATTTAGAGTATCAAAAGGTTTCCCTCTGAGACTCTAGTCACCCATGTTATTTTATATGTATGTGAGGTGTAGGGTTGTAGTATCCAGAGTCTGCTGCCATGTGTAAGTAAGTTCAATTAGTAGTCAAGGTTTTCAACCAATTCAAATCAGTTTCAGTTTTTCTTAAGTTTAGTTAGTCAATATTTTGAGTGTCAATTGTTTTATTTTGACTTCATCACCCAATGCATGAGGCTACCTGGTCTACAGTGTTCTTGACACTTCCTAAAGGAGATTCTGTCCGCAGTTGGAGTTGATAGTCACCAATGATCAAATGTACTCTTTCCATGTGGTTGATAGGATCATTAGGTCAAATTGTTATATTTCCAAATAAAATTTCATCATTGGTCAGCTCGAGGTCATTATTACTCCACTCCATGCTCATGGTCATAAAATGATGTCATGGTCTTGTCTTTACTCATTATGATAGGTCACTAAGAGAGTGTCTTGGTCATCATTAAAGGTCATCATATCATTTTCATGCATACTGCATGACTTCAAAGATATTTAATCATGGTCATAGATATCCATTAGGTGTCATCATTAGGTCATATCATCAATGAGTCATATAGGAGCCGTGTGATCACCGTACTCATCACCATCGGAGTAGTAATTAAGGAAAAAGTGTTCAAAGAGTTTTCTAAGGTACATTTCTCACCTCATAAAGATGTAACCTTGCATGATAAAATTAAGGCTAAAAAAAATTTGGATCAACTTGAGGGTAAAGAGTTTCAAATCAAGCCAAGGAGGCCAAATATAAGAGGACTAAAGAGGCAGAAAGGAAATGAGAGTTAGTCATCTCCTCCACTAGGTCAACAAGACATTCAGGATACCATTGCAAATGAGCTTGAAAAGTACAAAGAGTATTGGATTGGCAAAGTCAATGAGAACCTGGATATGCTTCAGAAGAATGCTAATAGGGACACCAAGGTTTAGAGGCACATGACAAGGCACTACCTCACCAAGAACCAGATTTACAAAATTAGTGTTAGGAATATGAAAAAGAAGTTAAATAAAACCCTAATCAAGATAAGGAAAAGAGACAATACTGATTTTCTTGCTAATGCGTCGTGGATTTTCTAAATCATCATTGACAAGGGGAAAAAATACGTTAGAGACAATTTTGAGAAATTTTGGAAAATTTTCAGTTTTTGTCCAATTTTGGAATTTTTGGCAATTTCATGATGTAGATAAGCTTAGCAAGCTTATGTTGTGCTTCTTCTCAGAGCCACCAAATAATGAATTTTTGCATGGATGGATATATATCGAGTAGTACATCTTAGATATGGACTTGGTTTTGAATGTCACTTCACAGGTTGCAAGGAAAATCTCAAAAACCACCTAAAATACATGTTTTTGCCACCTTGTTGTACCCCTCACTGCATTTATGAAGTAGCCTTGGGAAAATTAATTTTTATGTGCCTTGGAGAAGTATTTTTGTAGGTTTTAAGGATCAGAGGGAAATTAGACATCCTAAGCTATTTCCAGCAACCGTCAATTTAGAAAAATGATTAAGTAAAGCCCCTCAAAAGTGCCCTGAAAGCTACATGTTGTGCTTTTGTCCCGCATTTTGTGCTTTTGGCTCTGCTTTTAGTCATCATTTTAAAAAGCAGTTTCTAATCAAATGAATATTAATTTTGGAAAACCGAAGGAATTTTTTTGTTAATGATAGACCCAACCACAAAACTATTACTGGCTATCTCATCCTTACCAGACAGCTTTCTCAAACTACCTAAACCTTCAGCATAGTTTTCATCCTTTTTTTAAACTGATCTTGTTCCTTTAGGGTATGAAAGAACACTTTTAGGGGTTTAGAAGCCCTTGGTTTATGGACATATGCGATTGGGGTTGTAGTTCCCAAATATGTCTATAACACTTGCACCCTCAAGCATGAGGTCGTAAATCTTCTGATGTCGAGTGAAATGCTTTATCATGAGGAACCAAGGTTTTTCGAACAAGAAGGTGACCTGTAATAAGATATAATATAATACATTATCTTCATAATATTTTCATGATCCAGCTAAGGCGGGCATTCTCATGCTCAACTTTATAAATTCATTTTCATGTACATATGATAGACAACTGTGTGTGTGACAGACTGATGATTCTGGTAGAGCCATCATCCCTTGGCTTGGATGATTATCTGTGCAGCTATGATGTACGTTTGATGTCTTTATTTTCCTGAATATATTGCAGCCTGGATGGATGAAACTAGATCCGAGGTCTTCAAGCTCATTCAATCTTCACCCCGAGTACAAGTTGATCCAAGTGAAAAGATGTTCTGGTGTCGAACATGGAAAGACATCTCCTGATTACTAGCCAATGATGTAAGCTATTAACAGGTGTGAGAGGAATCACCAATAATGATAATGACCCTCAAGGTATTGCAGTAGAATTCGAGTGGTGTGAATACATGAGTCGATGTCAAACACCACGCAAAATCTTTCGGTCGAAGGCCATTGATGTAAACCTGTCATCGAAAGTGAGAAACTTGCCATTGAGGCATGCAAGCTTCAAAGTACTGAAAGGGTTTTTCCTAAGTCAACTTCTTGGATAATGAGCTGATGTCAAAAACAAGTGACCCTTCATAGGAAGGCCTTAATGAATCCCACATCTAAAACATGGAATGGAGCAAATGATTTTGCGGAGGTGAAAACGATTAGATGATACAAGGTTCAGGGTGGCGGTCATGAAAGAATGAAGCGTGAAGGTATTGCAGCAGATGAGATGCTAGTTGGGTTGGTGAATTCGCTAAGCGACTTCTATTGAACATATCGGTGACATTGAAATGGATTGATAGTGTTAACCCCAAAATGTATGGTACGAAGGACTAGTGGTGATATGGCCGGTGAATAGAATAACCCAACCCAACTCAATCATGGTGACAGAGTGAAAGTGTCATGTTCAAGAGCGACCTACTACAAATAAAGTTCTTCAAGTTTTCTTCCCTTTTTTCCCCAGTCATTGCTAACCATTACCTCTTTACTTTTGTCAAGCTTGAGGATAACATATGCTTGTTCTATAATTTTCCCTTTCGGCAAACCTGTCGCTATGGTTTAGTGAGCCTAGTGACAGTGAAACTCATTCTTGTTTGTAATGGACAAGTTTGTCGCTATTGTTTTAACTAGTTTAATGACAAATATAACTCAGTCCTTTTCAATTTTAGAGAGTCCAAAAAGACATAGAAAGGCATTTCCAGTAGTCCTTTTTCATAGTATAATCCATTAAGTGCGAAAAAGTATAAAATAATATGAAAGGGATGACTTTTCGATAGTTTTAACGAGCCGAACAAGACAAATGCTTGATTTTTTTGTGTAATGATCCCTCAGGTCCAAAAATATTAAAATCTAGAGGAGGGATGGCACTTCCAATGACTTTAATGAGCCGGAGAGGCCAAGTACTTGGCAATCTTTTCATATTTTACGAGTCAAATGAAAAGAGCTTAAAGGCAACTCATTTTTTGACGAACGAGTGATGTTTTTTGTATAGGAAATGGTTCCAGGCAAGGTTTGGAAATTGTTGGCATTATGTTTCTGGTATGGTTATATGTTCAGATGTTGTACTTGATGGCAACACCCATGGCATGGCTCTCAATATGATGAGAATTAAGAAGTACGCAGGAGAATAGTTGAGAAGATGCGTACCCGCAAGTATGTCGTGTAGGGACCGCGTCCAGACACGCAGGTTACCCATTCATGGGGTGCGTACCCCAGTGCACACACTTCAAGGCTGTAAAGCACGCACACATGGGGTTTCTTATGGTATTTAGCCGACTGTATTATGTTATTATGGTTTTGGCCTGTGGTATTGATCCATGATTTGAGGAAGAACTTCCCTATATAAAGAAAAGGAGATCATTTGGCCTATGCATCTTTTCTTTTGAAAATTGAATATCTTAAAATCTGAAATATTGGGTTCTCGGTTTAAAAGCTTGATCTATAAAAGAGAAGTTGAAAGCGAATCTATGAAGGGTGATCTCTCGAGCGTAAGATCAGCTCTAAGCATTTGACTATATTTCGGCCCTAATCAGAGGTACGCAGGTGATTAACGGTGCGAGTGCATGGGCACGCAGAGCAGAAGAAGGATAAGTGCGTGGGTACACAGGGGCGACAAAGGCGCAGTGCATGGGTACGTAGAGGCGACAAAGGCGCCGTGCGTGGGTATGCAGAGGCGACGAAGGCACAGTGCGTGGGTACGCAGAGCGGCAGTGGTTCAGGTGCGTACGCATAGTAAACGTACGCGGCGTGATAGTCTTTTTGGGTGCATGCCTACAGTGGCAATACGCGGCGCGATAATGCATTTGGGTGCGTACTATACGCAGCGGAGTAGAAGAAGTAGTGCGTGGTCACGCAGTGCAGCAGAAGGAACTCTGCGGGTATACGCAGAGAAGCAGAGGGTGAAGTGTGTAGCGACGCAGGCTAAAGAAAGGAAAGTTGCGTATCTGTCTCATGACTATCTGTTGACTGAATTTTTCTGTTGATAAGGTGTTCTGGGTTTAGTTTTGTGTTGTTGATCTGGTTACTGCTATTGACTGTGAAATCTACACGTACTTGATGATCATTTGATGTATATGGATCTAGTTTGAAAATTCATGAAAAGTGGTCCTTGAAAAGAATTAGGGGGTTGTAGCTCCCTTCCAGGAGAGACTGGAAAACGAGAGAGAGTTGTAGCTCTCTGCAGGTTGCAGCCTGTGTACTGGTAAAGGACTGCACCAGTACAAGGCCATTGTAAAAGGAGTTTCTAATTTGAAAGAAGATAGAGACATATTGCAGCAGGTGGTTTTCACCCACATTGGGTTTCCACCTTATATCTGGTGTTCTTTGATGTGACTGTCTGTTTTTCTTGGTACTGATATGCAAAAATAATTCAAAGTGTAAATAAGTAAGATTTGTTAAAAGAACTAGATAATATTGATTCACCCCCCCTCTCAGTATTAGTTTCAACAATTGGTATCAGAGCAGGTCCTTCTGAAGAAGCTTGATCGCTTGAAGGAAGATCTTTCATCATGAGCAACTACGAGAGGGAAGCATCTATCAGGCCACCGATTTTTGATGGGACAAACTTCAATTATTGGAAGGTAAGAGTTATTGCATATCTTCAATCTCTTGGTACAGATGTTTGGGATATCATAGAGACAGGCTACAATTTTCCTTCAGCTACTCCTACAGATGTGGCCGAAAAGAAGAAATATGAAACAAATTCTAAAGCAGTCAATACTTTGTTGGGATGCTTATCTCAAACAGAATTTGTGAAAGTTATGGAATATAAATCAGCAAAAGAAATACGGGACAAGATTGTCTTGAGCTACGAAGGAGATGAACAAGTAAAGTGTGCTAAACTTTAAACCCTTAGAATTCAGTATGAGAATCTCAGGATGTATAATGATAAAACTGTGGCTAATTACTTTCTTCAGGTAGATGAGATTGTTAATTGTATGAAAAATTTGGGTGAAGAAATAAGAGAGGCTATTGTGGTTGAAAAGGTTCTAAGATCATTGTCCCCCAAGTTTGAATCTAAAGTATCTGCAATTGAAGAAAAGGAAAATGTACGAATTCTTACTATGTCTCAGCTACATGGAATTCTAACTGCTTATGAAATGAGAA
>APFE031115197.1:14107-33397 GCA_000404065.3 Pinus taeda | reverse complement strand
GAGTTATCCATTTTAAACTGAAATTTGCCATTTTATATTTTTTTGTAATATAGAAGTTACTGTTTTTCTATTTCTTTTATTCACAAGTGCAAACTTATCTTTAGGTATTTTCATTTTATAATTTTTTGTAATATAATAGTTGTAGTTTTCCATATATGAGTTATGGATTTGCAAGTGCAACTAATTTTCCATTTTATATTTTATTATTTTTTTTAATATTGGATGTATCCCTTTTTTCTATTTTTTCATAAGAGTTATCCATTTTAAACTGAATTTTGCCATTTTATAATTTTTTGTAATATAGAAGTCACTATTTTTCTTTTGTTTTTTTGTATAAAAGTTGTGGATTTGCAAGTTTACCATTTTATATCTTTTATAATTTTTTCTAATATTGATTTATCTTTTTTCTATTTTTTTTGTATGAGTTATCCATTTAACACTTAAATTTTGAGTTTATAATTTTTTCGAATATAGAAGCTAGGAGTTGTCTAACGAGGCCGAGGAATTGCCTGGACAAGCTAGGAGTTGTCTAACGAGGCTGAGGAATTGACCGGACGGCTAAAAGTAGCTGGAATCCGAGCAAAAAAAATTCAAAAAATTCTTGTAGAGGCAGTGTTTGAATCCTGTTTTTGATGGTGGAAATAGACTCAGCGCCGTCAAAAATGTCTGGAATGCCTAAAATTTTGAAGTTTAACAACTCTAACTTGAATTTACAAAAATCCTTGCCAAATTTTCTTTAAATATGATATGAATTTCCGTAACTTTCAGAGCAACTCTTCTGCCTCATTAGAATACGCCTTTCTTAAAACTATAATCAAAGACTCATTATTGACGAGTAAAACAGAAAATTAAAAGATAGTGGAGCAAAAGTTAAAAAATTAAAAGAAAGTAATGCGTAATGATCACTAAAATTTAACAGCAACCAGTGAGTAATGATCATCATGGCCACTGGAAAAAACAAAAACTATATATGTATATCGAAGGTTTTTTCAAAGAAAGAGAAGATGAACCTTTTTTATTAAAAAAAAAGAATGGAAATTGTTTATATATATGTCTTTGTACGAACAGCAGCCGTTTGCAATGATTATATCAACAAAAAGAGAAGGTCAATTCTGACCTGTATTTATACACTATACGTAAGATTGTTTGTGTAATCATTTAAAAAATTTCAAGGGGTGGAAAACTTGTTTTAATGGTTCTCAAATTTGTTTTAATGGTTCTTGCACTTTTTGGAGTTTTAGAATTGTATAGGACGTTTTGGAATGTTTTATTTTCAACGGGAGCTGCAATGGGAGTTAGGAATTTGGGTGCTGAGAGGTTCTCTGGAGTTACGGAATACCAAGTTTGTAGAGAAATACGCTGAACTGCCCATAAAACATAGGCCTATGTTGAAACCTTCAAAGGCCAAAGACATCCTTAGCACAGATATATTTAATTGAGAAATTGGAGCAATCCCTTGATGGGTTAAGCGTGTGGATGTAAGGAAGATATTTGTGATGTCAGGCTGATGAGTATTTTTTTTAACTGTTTATGTATATATATCAGAGAAGATTGTGTGTGCATATTGTATGGGGTTAGAGTTGTTTTACTTTTTCTCTTAAGAATAACTAGAAAAACATATGTAAAACTATTCATTTGTATTTTTAAGCTAAATTATTTCAGAGACTCCAGAACTGATAATGAACTTGACATTTTAATATATTATAATTATATTTGGGAAAATCTGGAAAAACCAAAATATATTTATATATAAGAAATATATATTTATTATTTATATATATTTAAATATTTTAAAAAAATCGGCCCTCTGTCCATCAGCACCTGTTCGTTGTGTTACTTAAAATAAACATGAAAACCACTTTCATAACAGATCCACTTCCGTGTTTAACTCTCCATATATATATATATATATGGCGGAAAGTGATATTCCAAAAAGACAATGCCAAGGTCTTTATCCTTTCCTATTGTTGATAAATGATACCTAAAGTGTTACCCAATCAATGCAAATGCAAATTCTGCGCTTTGTCAATATTAAACCACAAATCTTGCCCGATCCATGATTTAATTAATATAGACAAATGACATGAAAAATAAAACCCATACATTATATTAGCTGTTTAACGCATAGTTATCAAATTTGAATTTGATTTTGATTTATGGAAAAATTCGACTTTATAAAATTTAATATGGAATTTTTTTTGACATTATACATCTTACAAATATTTAAATATTTTTTTTTGTAATTTTAAATAAATAATCATTATAAAAGAAAATTCATTAAATTTTTCCTAACAATGATATTTTTGTTTACATATTTCCAATGTTAATTTCTCCTATTTAAAATGTTAGAGACCTCTTCTCTCTAAAACGGCTTAGAAATAATGAGGATCAAAATGCATCAAATTAATTATTATTGCAACTAGAAAAACATGTAAAAGTAAAATCTAATAATATGAGTCACAAAACACAAAGCTAGATTTGAATGTAAAAATTGAGATATTGGATATTAAAAATAAGATTTAAGTGATCTCTAAATACCATGAAATTTATGTCTAAAACACTAAATAGATCTATTTGAAAATGTACATGCCATCTACAAACGTTGATATCACTCTTAAAGGGTGTCTTTTTGTAGATATCTACAAACTTCTAGAGAATATGTTTGAAATACAACAACAATGATATCCAATTTAAGATTCCAATATGAATTTAGATCATTTACTTCATGCTCATTTTGTATTATAGTTAAAAACAAGGTTACTTACAAAATAAACAACTTTAAACCTTATAAAACAATGCAATAAAAGTAACTAAGAATCATAATATGTCAGACTAGAACAATTCAATCATTAAATGTCAAAAAGTTAAAACATAGTTTAAGACTTATGTGCTTATACAAAATGCTAATAGAAATAAAAAATTTATGATCATTACCATAAATGAAGGGCCAAAATTACCTTAAGGTGTGTAGGTCATCTCATCTCCATTGTCCTCATCCACATCAGTGTATTCACTCTTGAGAGAGGCATTATCACCACTAGCACTCTCATGTAGAATATATCTGAGCAAGACATCATTCTCATTGATGTGATTTGTGGATGTAGAAGACGATCCCACAATTGGTGCTTGTGAGGTTGCACTAGATGCATTAAAAATAGGTGGAACCTCTCATACTATATTTGAAGTTGTTTTCTTCCCCTCGAAAGATTTTAGCCTCAAGTGTAAACTGCAATGAATGCTAGTCAAATATGCCAATTTTATAGCTCCTAAATGGTTTCTTTTCTTACTATGGATGAACTCATGAGTGCTCCAACTCCTTTCACATGCTAATGCACTAGTGACCTATTTTTTTACATCAAAATAATATTATATTAGTATAATAATTTACATGGAATAATTTGCAAATATACATACAAAGTATAAATAATTATGATGCCTACATACCTGACTCAACACCTCACTGCAAATGTTTGTAGTTGAGGTGTATCATATCCATGGAGAAACCACCATTGAGCAGGGGTGACCTCTGGATGGTGCATATCTCGTAGTGCCCTAGCTGAAGTGAAAGCATGACTAGTCCCTTGCCTATATGATATTGATTGTATTCGTATTTGATATTGTATCTCAGGATCATGATACATCCTCTCCGTGCAATTATAAAATCCATCCATGATATCTCTATTCTTAGGAACGTGAAAGTAATTAGGTGTTAGAAAAAACCCCGCAGCATATAATGGCGTATGCAACATACACCACCTTTTTTCCACAATTCTCCATATTGGATTATATACTACATTATCATTCTTACATATCAATGGTATGTGGCATCTTACCCTATCCATGCCCTCATATACAAAACCCATACATGCAGCATTAGAATCCACCGTCCTCAATATTTGTACAATAGGCTCACAAATAGAGATGATTTTTTCTGCACATGACCAAAACATTTCAATGAAGATTGTTTTCTCTACTATTTTACCACCTTCTGACCTTGACAAAGGAGATTTCACCCACTCTTCATTACATACCAATGATCTTAATGCAGCTTTTTGCTCTACCACCCTTTGTAGTGCAATAAAATGGGTGGCAAACCTAGTGTCGGCAGATTCTTGGTTTTGTATTTTCTAAATATACTCAAACTCAATCAGTGGTTAAGAATGAATTTGACCAGTTGCCTTGCTTGAGATATATTTACCTGCACCCAAGCTATTTTACCAATGTCATGAAGAGCTAGATCAATATAATGTGTTGCACAAGGTGTCCAAAACAGATTAGGGAAATGCTCCATCAATAGCTCACCAACATGAACATAATTGGATGCATTATCAGTGACAAGTTGGACTACATTGTCCTCTTCTATAGATAATATGGTGTCCTTTAGTATTTGAAAAAAATATTTAGTAGTCTTTGTTTTGTCCATACAATCAATAGTAGACAAATGGATCACTCCTTGAGGACAACAAGCAAGTGTGTTCACAAGAGGTCTAGACTAGCGATCAGTCTAACCATCACTAACTAAAGTACATCCAGAAATAGTCCATGAATCCCTTATTGGTTTAGCTCTTTCCTCTATTCTTTGTTTGCTCTTATCAATTCCTTTGGTCCTAAGACTTTCATAAGCTTGGAAGAACATATGAGAGACCAAAATGGCTGATCTTTTTTAACAAATCAGGAAATAATGGGCTTTTCATAGTGTTGAAAGAGATATTATAACTAATAAAAAAAATCATAAACTGCATCATCTACCTCATTTCGCTCCAATGGCTTCCAAGCTTTCTCTAATGTTTGTTGTATTGGATCAACCTCTGGTAAAGTAGGTTATCTTTGTCATCCATATGGCATAGAAGATATTGTAGATGCCACAAATGATGGGGAAGAGCTTGGTGTTGAATTAATAACATTTTCTCTTCCCATGAGTGTATCTTGTGTTCTTTGTTTTCTTGCTTCTTGGACTACCTTTCCTTGCTTATGAGCATTGACTTCTTCACTTAAACTTTCCTTCACATCTTGATCAATTTTAGTACATGTTGGCACTCCTCCACTAGTTCCACACACAACGGCAAGCAAATGATCTCTTGCTCAAGTCACTGATGTCCCACAAGTATTATTGCAGAACTTGCAATAAATGTTTCCATCATTTTTTCTTTCAAGATATTTCCATTTAGGAAGTTTCGATATAGGTGCCATTAATGTTCGTTAGAGGGTCTCCAAGTATCCTATTTGCAAGAAAAAAAATCCTTCAAATTCAATGAACTATATTTGTACAAATTTTGAAAAAAAAAATTCAAACTATAGAGAATACAAAAGAGACAATGCATAGAAGCCTACTTATGATATTACTTATAATTGAATTAGAAACATGGCACTCTATGTGAAACTAAAACACATTAATTCCTAGGAATCTAGTAGAAAATTGCAAATATGGCGAGGATATACAATTTCAAAACTATTACTACGATGATAAATAATTGGGTAGATACAAGGAAATTAGTATTTACATGTCTATTAACAACTAAGACAAAATATTTGATCGCAAACAACAAATAATATTTTTCATTTAATTTCAATTTGTTATGTGTCCTATCTTATCCAAATTTATTAGACAGTATGTGGTAGTGCCCAACCTTTCTAGTTGACTATGGAAAATGAGCCTATCTATTTGAATTCCACACCAGTGATCCTTGTTTTGAAATGGAATGGAATCTAGGTAATCACTATACTTCAACCTGGTAATCGATATCATAAAAAAATCATGAGAATAAAAACGAAAATTTGATTTAGATATATTTGCATTTTTTTAATACAAAACTTACAATTCCCTATATTTTTTTAATTCCAAAAGTGTTTGTTGATGCATTGATCCAAAATTCTTTGTTGAAGAGAACAAATCCTTAATTCTAACTCTGTTTTGATACTAATTTGACCAAGAATTCTTTATGGAACCGAATAAGTTTTTAATTATAATTTCTGAGTATACTTTGCTACTACATCAAGACATAATTCCGTGGAACCGAATAAGTTTTTAATTATAATTTCTGAGTATACTTTGCTACTACATCAAGACATAATTCCGTGTTAATTCTCATTACTTGTAGAAGGTTTCCAGAAAAACAAGATTTGTTGGTAAACTAGTTTTATTGCAATTAAAAAAAAAAAGAGAACTTACTTTCTATGTCATAATTTAAATTTAATATGGAAAAATAATTCACAAGTAAAAACTTATAATTTTCTACCATACTTTAATATAAAATTGAACATGTAAATTTAGTTTATTGTTTTTTTATTGTCATATCTCCCCGTTAATACATATGGTAAAAACATTTACAACAACAACAAAAAATTTAAATGTATAACAACATCAACGTTACAACTATTTTATCTAATTCATTACCATTTATAATATAGGTACCACTGTGTAAATACAACATGACATTGCTGATAAAAATCTCGGGATATCGTTTGGGTTATGTGTCATTGATGATGTGTCATTTATTTCCCGTGCGTTGGGATTCCCTTTCATGAATTTTGCTGCCGGACCCAAGGCACATCAAACTCTCTGATTTTTTTAAAAACTTAAAAAATTATGGTTTATTGCATTGTTTTTTCGTTAATCTGGTTGTGGTATTGAATGCCTGCTCCATTCCCTAGTACGTGGCATGGGCAGGTTTGTCTTGCCACAGTTGCCATCTCAGGGCCCTCGTCGCATTGATGGTGGATAGACTGATGGGCGATCCTATGGCTGGAACTATTTCGGAGGCTTACACATTTCTTTGTGTTGAAATCAGTTGCTCTGGTTCCTGTTCCCATTCGTGGGCTCGTTTAGTTTATCGTTCAAGAGTTATGTTGCAGATGGGGGTTTCTCAAAGGACGGGTTCATGGTCTTCCTTCGAGTGAATGTGTCCTGGGTGAGTTGGCAACAGGTTGAATTTGTTGTACTGCTATAATTTTTTTCTTTTATATAGTTGTTTGAGTTCTTTCGGGTTATGGAAACTCTGAATCTAACCTTGTTTGCAGTGTGTTGAATGTAGGAAATCTCAGCTACAGGACCAAGGACTGTAGTTGTTTCCGAATGGTGTCCATGGCTATCTTGAACAGAGAAATCATCGGAGGGTTTTCACCGGGTATGAAGGTCTTCAACCTGGTGTGTATTTGGCGTGGGTGTTGAAGCTAGAGCTTCAATTCTATATCGAGTATGGTTAATATTTTTCTCTGTTATAAGTTAATTGTTTTTCTGGCGAATGCCTACAAGCATTTAAGAAATGCATGAATGCACTTCCGTTGTATACTTGAGAGTCCTTAATTTTCTCGTTATGGTCTAGAGGCCATGGCCATTGACATATTTATCATGTTAAGCTTATTTTTGAGAAGGGTTTTACCCCTCTGCTAAAGAATCGTTGAGCCTTTATATCTGGCTCCTTGGAGTTACAAGCCATGTAAGATTTTTCTTATGTTCTAAGTCTAGGTTCTGAATGACACATGAATATGAGATTCTATTTTGAATATATAAATCTTTTCCGTTCTACAATTGTTCATGAATTTCATTTTCTTAGCTTTTGTACAATTTAGAATGGCTGGAACTGATAATTGCAATGTTGCCATGAATCTGGGTTTGCCTATTTTCCTTTGTCTTTTCAGTTACTATGCTCTGTATTAATTCCGATTTGGAAACTACTTTGTTCTTCTGCAAAGTATTATTTGGCTCTTATCATTCATCATATTTGGAGATTGGCTCTGTCGGTGCAGGCAGTATGGGGTTTCGTACCCAGGTTGGGGTTTTTAGAGAAGGCTTCAACCAGATTTATGGAGTTTATATGTAGGGTTATGGAATTTACTTGATGAACCCTGCTATGTTGACCCTGTGCATCTCGACTCTCCAAGGTTAGACTGGGGTCGACTAACTCATGGTTTTGGTTCTTCCTCAATTGAATGTAGGCATATCCTTGATAATATTAATCTGAAATATCTGCTTGTAATTCGGTTCTATTACATGGTCAATGTAGAAATGGTTCTTTGGCTCTCTACCACGATGGTCCTGTTCCCTTTTTTAAAAGGAAATGCATTCCCGCTTTTAAAAAGATCTGTGCAATTTGGTTATGCAACTAGAATGTTTCAAATTCATGAATAATTTCAGATGAAAAATATTCCAGTTTATAGATAATAATGTTCCAGATTGATTCTATAGTTAGAAAGTTCCAATTCATGAATCATTTTCATATACAAATATGTTATAGAACTAGAATGTTTCAGTTTATATATTTTATCTAGAAAATAGCTACTACTGTAAAAGGGCCATTAATAGTTAAAATTTGATTCTATTGTTTGCTTTCTCATTAGTTAATGAGTAAAGTAGTAACTCTATTGTGAGCATGCCCAGTACCACCTCAGACTCTACATACCATTAAATAATATACACAATAATATGCACATCTAAATCTTTTGTTTTATGCTTCAGAATGTCTTTCTAGAAAACTCCACTTACCTGAAATGTTGTAATTTATGAAGCACCCCAAAGGTCGGGATCACCTTTGTTTTCCTACTGCTAGTCAACCACTCGTCCTTGAGATTCATCTTTCAGGACCATAATCCCCCTAGCTTACTCGCAAGCACAATCCTCAGCAAGTTGCTTACACTTAGTGCATGGCTATCTGGTCATCAGCAAACTTAGCCATTTCCCTTTTTCTTGCCTATCATTACAACGCAGTTTTTCCTCCCCCTTCCTTTTCTTTCGAAGCCATTTCCAGTTAGGGGAGGTAGTTAGGGTTTTCATTTCCAGCAACAGTCTTTCCAACTTCCTTTCCCAGAAGTTACCAGCTCTGCTGATACTTAAATCATTTCTCATTTTTCAATAATTAAAAATATTATTCAATTCAATTCAAAGAGGTAATAACACTAAATATTCAGTTTGTTCTTACTACAGTAAATAAAATATTTACAGATTCCTAGGGACATTACATCTCCCCCTCCTGAAATCAAACATTGTCCCGATGTTTTCCGACCATAAATAGTCCTGGATAAGCTTCTCTCATGAGTTTTTCATCCTCCTAGGTGGCCTCATCTGGCCCAAAGCGCTACCATTGCACTTTAACCTAGGTGATGGTTCGTTTCTGTAGTGTTACTTCTCTCCGATCGAGTATATTCAATGGCTCAACCAAGATTTCTCCTTCCGGCTCGACCCGAAACACACAATATTTTAAGTCCGTTTTTTCCTTAACCACAAATCTGATTGGTTTGCCTGAGATACTTTCTTACCTGTATTTCCTGCCAACTGATTACATGCTTGGGGTCATAGACGTATTTTTTTAATACAGACACATGGAAGACGTTGTGGACTCGAATATGACTTGGCAGAGCGAGCTGGTATGCCACTAGTCCAACTCTCGCTAAGATCTTAAAAGGTCCACAAAACCGGGGTGCCAACTAGGTGCTCCCACTCCATTTTAACATGCTCTTCTTAGCTTGAATTCTCACATACACATGATCTCCTACTTGGTATTCCTTAAAATCTCTCTTCCGGTTGGCAAAGTTCTTTTGCCTGTCTTGGGCTGCCTTTAAATTGGATCATACCTTCTTGACCATTTCTTCCATCTCTTTAAGCATTTCGAGACCCAACATTAGCCTATCCTCTAGTCCACCCCAGCTTGAGGGTATCTTGCATTTTCATCCATACAACACTTCAAATGGGCTCATCTGCAGCGACGTATGATAGCCATTGTTGTACCTAAATTCGACCAAGTGCAGATAATCTTCCCACTTTGATGGTTGTTTCATTACATATGTTCTTAGCATATCTTCTACAACATGATTCACCCATTCTGTTTGACCGTCTTTCTGAGGATGATAAGTGGTACTAAGATTCAGTTGAGTTCCCAATTCCCCAAACAGAGTTCTCCAAAAGACTGATATAAATTTTATGTCACTGTTAGAGATTATTGTTTTTGGTAACCAAAGCAGCCTAAAAATATTTTGCATAAAGATATGGGCAATCCACCACCACCATGATGGAATCATTGTTTCTTTTTGACTTGGGTAATCTTGTTATGAAGTCCATAGAGATGGTTTCCCATTTCCACTCCAGAATTGGTAGTGGATGTAATAACCCAACAGGGCACTAGTGTTCTGCTTTAACTTGTTGGCATTCCAGGCAATGTGTTAAATATTCTGCCATGTCTTTTTTCATGTCTGGCCAATAATACTCCTTTTGGAGTGGGGTAATCATCTTCTGATACCCTGGGTGCCCAACATAATGACTTTTGTGAAATTCATCTAGAATCAAGCTTTTAATGTTATTTTGGTTGGGCACATACAACCTTTTTTTATAATCCAGCATACCAGTAGCATCCATAACATATCCTTGTTGATTTCCTTTACTGGTTGGATTCTAAACTTCCTGTCCTATTTGTTGATATCTTGAATCCTTTTCTACTACTTTTTTAATCATTTCATCAAAGGTAGTCCGCCCCTCGCTGCAAGAAATCTCATAGAGACATTGTACTTTTCGACTTAAAGCGTCCGCTACCCAGTTCTCTTTCCCTCTCAGATGCTTAATCTCAAAGTCAAAACCACTTAGAGAATCTACCCACCAGGTTTGCCTAGCATTTAAAGTAGGCCGACTAAAATAATTAGTCAAGCTGTGATGGTCTGTAATTAATAGAAACTTTTTACCCATCAAGTAGTAGCGCCACATCTCTAAGGTGTGAATAATAGCTACCAACTCCAGATCGTAAGCGGAATATTTCTCCTCATGTTCTTTTAATTTCCTAGACTCATAGGCAATCACCTTTCCTTCTTGCATTAGTACCCCTCCTACCCCTTCCTTAATCGCATCTGTACACACCACATAATCCTTACCTAGATTAATTATACTTAATATAGGTGTTGTGGTGAGTATATGCTTGAGTTGTTCAAAACTTTTTTGGCATTCTATGGTCCATTTAAATTTTTTCCCTTTTCTCTGCAAGGAAGTAATAGGGTAAGCTGCTTTCCAAAATCCTTCCACAAACCGCCTGTAGTAACCCGCTAATCCCATGAAGGATCTTATGTCCGCTAGGTCATTTGGCACTGGCCATTCCATTATAGTTCTTATCTTTTTGGGGGCCACAATGATTCCATCTTTAGTGATTATGTGTCCCAAGTACTGAATTTGTTCCTTAAAGAAGTCGCACTTGTTGTATTTGGTGTATAATTGGTGTTCTTGGAGAGTTTGCAATACCAATCTGAGGTGCTCCTTGTGCTCCTCCATATTCCAGGAATATATCAGTATATCGTCAATAAACAATTAACACAAACTTGTCTAAATAATGATGAAATATGTTGTTCATTAAGCACATAAAGGTCATGGGGGCGTCAGTTAACCCAAAGGGTAACACTGCAAACTCATAGTTTCCATATCGAGTTCTAAAGGTAGTTTTGGCTATGTCTTCCTCCTTTATTCTAATTTGGTGATATCCTCATCATAAATCAATTTTTGAGAATACTATTGCCCCTTTTACTTGATCAAAAAGTTCATCAATACGAGGCAAAGGGTTCTTACCCTTAACTATCAATTTATTCAACTGACAATAGTCCATGCACATACGAAGGGTCCCATCCTTATTTTTAACGAATAACACAGGGGATCCCTAGGGCAACACATTGAGGCAGATGTAATTTTTGTCCAATAGCTCTTGTAACTGCATTTTCAACTTTGTTAATTCTAGTGTATTCATTTGATAAGGAGCTCGAGATACCGGGGCTACCCCTGGCACTAATTCGATAGTGAAGTCTATGTCTCTCTTGGGTGGCAGTCACGGTATCTCCTCCGAAAACACATCTGCAAATTATCGTACCACTGAAATACTTTCCAATGTAGCATTCTTGTCTTTTGAGTTGGAATATCCCACTTGGATGCCATACATCTGACATCTTTTCTTCATATAATTTTCCAACTGAGAGGTGGTTATTGGTCGAATCTAAACCAGCCTCATGATACCTTGCATCTCTTGCTCTTCTCCAAGATCATCCCTGAAATAGATAGTTTTTGTTTTACAGTTTATAATGGACTAGCATATTTCTAACCAATACATGCCTATCAACATGTCATACGATCCAAGGGGAAGTAAATTTAGATCCGCCATCACCGGCTGACCTGCTATCTTCAAGGAGCAGTTATTGACCTTACTAACACACACCTCTTTGCCCTGTTGCCAGCTGTACTAGCCAACGGTCTTTAAATTTAACAGTTTGTAACTTACATTGTTCCACAACCTTAGGACTTACATAGCTTAGTGTAGCTCCAGGATCAATTAAAACAATTACAATATAATCAAAGATGTTACCTTCAAATTCCACCATAGTCGGCTGGTATTCTGCTTGCCAATCGTCTAGAGTAGCATTGATTCTCGGTAAGCTTCGGGCCACGTCGCCAACTATAAATTCTTCATGGATATGCGAAACATGTTCAATACCCTTTTGTTGAGGACAATTTTTAACGTAATGAGGCCCTCCACATCCCCAACATTATACCGGAGGCCTCGCTATCCCTTCATTGTCAATTTTACCAGATTGTTCGTTGATTCTGGATTTAATGGGTGGCTTCAATATGAGTTGATTCTTATGCAGATTCCTCTTGTTTTGTCCCTTCGGAAACCCTTTATTGACATTTCCACAATCTCCCTTAGTGTTCATAGCAATCTTGTTACCTTTCTTGTCAACTCACCTCTTTCCCAGAATTTCTCCCTTCTGCTTACTTTGCTGATAGCATATCCTGGCTTTTCGTATAACTTCAACCATTGTTTTTGGGTTATCAAATCCAATTCTTTCTCTCATTTCCAAGGGTGAACTGCTAACGAAACGCTGCACCTTAGCTTTTTCCTCTCATATGTAGGTTACATAATGGAGTAAGTAGGTAAATCAGGTGATAAACTCATCCATTCTTTGTTGTCCAAGTCGCAGGTCATGAAATTCCCTTGCTTTCTCGTCGTAAAATCATTCAGTCAAGTATCTTTTCTTGAAATATTTTTGGAATTTTTCCCAAGTTATGTTTTGTTTGTTTACTCCTCGTACGATCTTGACCTCCCCCACCAAAAAGTGGCCTTCCCTTGCAATTGGAAAATGGCCAGCCACACTTTGAGGTTGTGATCATGTTCATATAATTGGAAATATTTATTCATGTTAATTAACCTGGCTTCATCTGCCTCCTCCAACTCTCCACCAAAGAGTGGCGGTTTTGTTTTCCGAAATTCTCCTTGTAGTTCTATCCTTTTCCTTTTTGTTGTTGGGTGTTCAGAGGCATTATTTGAATTTTATTCTCGATTTTCTTCCCCTCCTTCTGTTTCTTCCTGGTCCATGTGGTGGCCTTGTTCTTCTGATACTTGTACCCGTTTTGGGGTAGGGTTTGGCTGACACTGGTTCTACCTATCAAATAGGATTTTCATTTTTCTCCTGTTCCATAGTTAATCTTGCGTTGTCCTCCCGCAAGCGGGCCATCTCATTCTTTAATTCCTGAGCTGTCTCCAATATTGTAAGATTGGTGTTGCAGGCCTCCTCTCCTAACTACACCCATATTTCAGGATTATTTTTAGGGAATATTGTAGGTCCTAAGCTAGCCACATTCCTATGTGGATTGTTTTTCATTCTCCTCATAATCTGTTGTAGTCTTGATTCTTGTTCTTTTCAAATTGGTGGGTTAACAACAGGTAAAAGAATAGAAGAACAAAAACTTCAACAATGAAAGAAAAACATTAGTTGATTATCCTCACTTACTATATTTGCTAGGGGCCACAGTTTGGTAGCCTAGCTCTGATACCACTTGTCATATCTCCCCATTAATACATATGGTAAAAACATTTACAAGAACAAAAAAATTTAAATGTATAACAACATCAACGTTACAACTGTTATATCTAATTCATTACCATTTAAAATATAGGTACAACTGTGTAAATATGACATGATACTGCTGATAAAAATCTTGGGACATCGTTTGGGTTATGTTTCATTGATGATGTGTCATTTATTTCCCGTGCATTGGGATTCCCTTCCATGACTTTTGCTATCAGACCCAAGGCACATCAAACTCTTTGATTTTTTTTTAAACTTATAAACTTATGGTTTATTGCATTGTTTTTCATTAATTTGGTTGCGGTTTTGAATGCCTGCTCCGTTCCCTGGTACGTGGCACGGGCAGATCTGGCTTGCCATAGCTGCCACCTCGGGGCCCTCGTCACATCGACGGTGGATAGACTGATGGGCGATCCTACAGCTAGAACTATTCCGGAGACTTACACCTTTCTTTGTGTTGAAACGATGTCTCATTTTTCAGTTGCTCCTTTGGCTCCTACTCTGGTTCCTGCTCCCGTTCGCGGGCTCGCTCAATATATCGTTCCAGAGTTATGTTGCAAATGGGGGTTTCTTAGAGGACCGGTTCATGGTCTTACTTCCGGTGAACATGTCTTGGGTGAGTTGGCAATAGGCTGAATTCGTTGTACTGCTATATTTTTTTTTAACAGTTGGTTGAGTTCTTTCGGGTTATGGCAACTCTGAATCTAACCTTGTTTATGATTTTTTTTTTAAATAACTTTTTGCATTTTTGACAACAATGTTAAATATGAAAATTATATGGAAAATTAATTTGAAACCAAAATTGACTATAAACATATGAAACTACGTTATATGTCACAAAACCATTATTTAAATGAAAAAAACATAAGCATTATTAAAATAGAAAAATCTTTCTTTTAATAAGACGACACCAGCAGAAAGATGATTATTAAAAAAGATATGATATTGCCCAAAGTTTCAAGATATGTTTCCCTTAAGATTTGAGTCAAAATGTGCTTCATTATAACCAAATTTGATATGAATTTTAATACGTTTCAGATAAAAAATTATAATTACGTGACTAAGTGTGTTTATTTAGAATAAGTTTTATAATTTAATTATTATGTGAATTGAATGTTAACTGATTTTTCTGAAATATGTTTGTAAAATAGTAATTACTTGTTAGTTTTTAATTAGTTTTTTTAATTGTGGAGTTTATTTAAATTTTTGTTTACAGTGGTATCACTGCTACCACTGTACCGATTGGAATTATAAATTCTATGTATTGAGTTTGTGTTTGAGGAGACATTGTTTGAAATTGATAGAAAGAAAAATGTACCGGTTTCATAAAATGTATTTGAAATTTATGGAAGGAACAAGTACGGCATCATAAAATACTACTATATTGATTGGAATTATACATTTTATGTTTTGAGTTTGTTTTTGAGGAGGTATTGTTTGAAATTTATGGAAAGAAAAATGTATCAGTTTCATAAAATGCATTTGAAATTTATGGAAAGAACAATGTATAGCATCACAAAATACATTTTAAGGAGTTAATTAGAATACAAGAGTATTTAAACGCTGTAAAAAAAACAAAATTTTTGTGTCGAAGTAGGTTGAGCGAGAGTGAGAAACAGAGAAACTTGAAAGTGAATAGGAGATAAAATGTGCAAAAAGTTGGTAAGAATGAAGTGAATGGAAATTGTATCAAATTGTGAGTACAAAGATAAAAGGTAAAAAAAGTTGGCAAAAGTTAAGTGAATAGAAATTGTATCAAATTGTAAGTAAAGAAAATATTTCTCATTTCTTTTATCAATTAAGTTAAAGAAAAAAAAATTAATAAGAAAAAAAAAGCTAATAAAAAATAGAGAGTGCAAAAAGATAATAAGTATCAAGTCAATGAAAATTGTATCAAATTGCCATTAAAAAAATATTTCTTAAAGAAAAAAGGAAAAAAACCGTAAAACTTGAATTTAAAAATTAAATTCTATTTTCGTACTTAATAAAGGTTAAACTTGAACTTACAAATTAAATTCTATTTTTCATACTTAATCAAGGTTAACGGTTAAATATTAGACTATACTCCCTTTCTCCGGATTAATGGCTACCGAAATCTCTAAAAACAATAGGCAACAAACTGGGGCATTTCCTAAAGATCTTAGATGCGACTCTGAAAGGAAAATACACCTCTTTTGCCTGGATATGTGTGGAAATGGACTTATTCGGAGCACTTCTGGACACGATAATTTTAGAAGTATATGATGAAGAATAGGTGCAGGCGGTGGACTATGAACACATCCCATTTAGGTGTTGCAAATGCCATGAACATGAACATCTATAAAGAGACTGCCCAAAAAACAATATGAAGAGAAATGTGAAGACAACGACGAATAAAAATCCAGAGGGTTTCACTAAAATTGGGGGCAAAGGGAAAGGCGGGAAGCGGCCACAAAAAAATATCAATGAGGAAAGGCAGTCGAGTGACAATAGCTTTAAAATCCTAGAAGAGGAAGATGGAATTAAAGAAGCAAACCAAGAAACGGATAACATTATCATTGAGAAGGAAAGGAATGATAGCATGGAAGATATCATAGAAAACAACCAGCAAAAGGAGGATCTTCCAAGCATTATGGAGATAAGTAGGGACCATGAGATGACTCCAAGTGAGGTGGTAACGGAGGACCATGAACCGTAGGAAATTCTAGAAAGGAAAATCTAGATCTAGAGAAATTTCTAGAACAAGGGACAACCAAAGGAGTGGACTCCCTGCCAAAAGAGGAATATGATAGGATTTTCAACAACTCTTCCTATGGAGATCACAATCGAAGGGCTCTGGAGTCAAAATAAATCATGAAAGCTAGGAGTATAGAGGGGTCAAAATGATGGAGAAGATACAAGCCCAACCTCCAAAGAACCTAGGTAGGAAAAGAGGAAGAAACAGACAGAAGGAGTTGTTGAACAAATGTGGGAAACTCTTGATCAACTAAGGTAAGATGAAAGATCTCACCAGTTATTCCTTTACAAACCTTTCTTAATGAAGTTCACAACCTAGAATATTAGAGGCATATGAAATAGAAGGAAACAAATAAATCTCAGTAATAGAATAAAAGAAGAAAAAACAGATATGGTTTTTATTCAGGAGACAAAATGCTCGATGGATAAGATTAGAGGAATTCCTAATAAATGGCTAATCAAGTATGAGTATCTAGAGTTTAAAGCAAATAATTCGGCGAGGGAGATTCTTACGCTCTAGGATCCCCTGAACTTTGGAATCTTGGATGCCGAAGCATCCAGGAATTGTCTTTCTTTGATATGTCAACCTTTAGGTGATCAAAAGATATACATGATCACAAATGTCTATGGACCTCAAAAGCTATAAGATAAACTCAGACTTCTCACCTCCCTTGAGGAACTAAGAGCAAGACACCCTAGTATACCCTGGATCGTTGCAAGAGATTTCAATATGATAAGATCTCTTACAGAGAAAAAAGGTGGGATCAGATAGCTAGGCAGAGACTCCATGGCCTTCCAGAACTTCATAAGAAACATGGGGTTAGTGGACATTGAAATAATCAATGGGACCTTCACCTGGAACAACAAGAGGGGAGGAGCTTCACAAGTCGCCTCTAGGCTCGATATATTTTTATTTTAGAGGACCTCTTTCTTTCAGGCCCTGCCATGTCAACTTCTATTCTTCCCTTTGGAGGTTCGGACCATTGGCCTGTACAACTGGAAGCCACTTTTATGGGTACACCAAAAAACAGACCCTTCATATTTGAAAATGCCTGGGTCTCTCACCCTGAATTCACCAACAATATTGACAAATGGTGGATAGAGAATTTGAACATTCAAGGCACTAGAATGTTCCTGCTCCAACAAAAACTTAAAGATATAAAATCTAGGCTTAAAGATTGGAACAAAAAGGAATTTGGAAATATATTCAAAGCCAAAAGAGAAACTAAACAGAAACTCGAGGAGATCAATAAGATCAACATCAAAGATGGCTTTACCGAGGAGTGGAAAAAGCTAGCTAACTCTCTGCAGGAAGAATGGGAAGATCGATGCAGGCAAGAGGAAATTTTCTAGAGACAGAAATCGAGGGTGCAACGGGTAAGACAGGGAGAAAGAAACACAAAGTTATTTCATAAATCCACCATGGATCACAGGCCACACAACAAAATCATAAAGCTCAAAGATTCTCAGGGGATAGAAATCGTCTCTCACAAAGATATGGAATTTTTCCTTGTTCAACACTTCCTCATTATAGCAGAGGAACCTCTGGTGGATAGATCTAGGTTCATCAAAAAATTCACTCGGTGCATCCCTCAGCTGGTTACTAGAGAGGAAAACCATTGTTGGAGAGGTAAATCCCCTCTACGGATAGAGGTGATCCCTACTAGCCCAAAGGGGGTCTAGCAACAATCAAACAATGCTACACCGCAGGTTCCTAGTTGTAATTAACAAGTGGGTAAGAGAAACCTACTTGGATTTCAACGCTATGTTTGTCGAAGAGATGATCCTCTCGCTCCTTCGCTCCAGCCGATCACAGTTCTCCGCTATCCTCGCGGACGAACACCTGCACAAGCAAAGAGAGAGCAAACACGGGCGTAAAATCTACTAAAAACAACTATGTATCAGTCAGGAAGGATACAATTTACATCAATCATTCATAGGACAAATGGAAATGGAACCATAAGAGTAGTCATCTATCTTTATTAATCAGACAATAGAGTAAGGTACAACCGAAGTCCTGACGCTGAGTCCTTCTCTAGAGGGTCCAGCCAGCATGTCTTCCAAGCATTCACCTTTGAAGCAAATCTCCCAAGTCAAAAAGGTCTCTCTCTCACATACAAGGCAACAAGCTCATGACCTTCCTCAAGCTCAAAGCAATCCTCACACAACACACCAAATGCCTACAAAGAGCAACACTAATGCACTAAGAATTCCTCAATCAAAGTCTATATGTTCCAAACTAGCTGCTCATGGGCAATGGAGGAGGCTTATAAAGGAGAAGGAGTCTCCATGAATAGGTAAAGGATGAGCTTTCCCCCAAGATAAGTGGATGGTCAGTCGAACAGACATGCCAGAGAAAGGATGGCGACCTCAACAATGCTAACAACCAAGTCTGGAGGGATCTGGAAGGTTGGTTATTAGAACAAATTCGCCCAAATAGGATCAGCGCGGGTGAGACACTGGGCTGGCACGCTGACATCGCAGATCAACTATAGAGGAGGTCTGGTCAGCGCTCAACAGGACAAACGGAGGGTGCGCTGTCCGTAAAATTGGACCAGCGCAGAAAACACGTGTGCTTCCGCGCTGGCAACGCATCAGATACATTGGCCTCCGCCTGTCAGCGCAGTTATTTAATAAACAGACACGATGATTCATTTAACTTAGGCAAAGAGGGTTTTTTAAGCCATTTCAGGGAGCATGGGCTTAGGTGAATGTGGTTTCACAACACAGTGGAGAGACTGACATGGTGGTAGT
>APFE031115196.1:20541-37328 GCA_000404065.3 Pinus taeda | reverse complement strand
GTTTCTCTCAATCCATGCTGATTTTTGGGAAACTGCCTAATGGAAAATTAATTTGGGCCGTTCTGCACAAAACCCATGTCGCTAAATTTCTAGATTCATTCTCATTTTCCCATAAAACCCAATTAAAAATCATAACATATTATTCCAAAAATTTCTGAGTTGGAATATTTGACTATGAGTTGGAGCTCATATTTGCAATATGGAAGAGATTTTGGAGATTTCTATGCTTTTCATGACTATCTATTTATCTAAAAATTTTCATTGCATTAGCTATTAGAGGTCGAGGAGAATTTTTTTTTTTTTTTGATTCTCCATGGTCTTGTATTAGTTACATGCAGTTGATTATTTTTAGATTAATGGTTGTCTTGAGCATTCATGAAAAATTTCTCTTATATGAACATGTTGTGTATGATATTCATGAGAGAGATCAAAATGCATTAGTTCTTGTGATTAGAATCCATATTACATTTGCAGATGAGATAATTTTTTATTCAACTACGTTTCTGGTATTTATGCTCCATATGTATGCCTTTGGATTCTCTACAACTGCTAGTTATTATTATTATTGATTCATTGGTCACATGATCTCTCACCTATGTTCATTGTCACCATTGAGGAGATTCGTGGTTATTTGGCCTATGTTATATTTAGTAGATCTTCTTATGATCCATTATTGCTCCATGTCGAATATTATTATACGTTGCTTACTTATTTGCATTATGCATATGTGGCTTGGTAATATGATATGCTGGTACTAGTTGGAGGATTTGCTAGTCAGATTTATTG
The DNA here is from genome assembly GCA_000404065.3 of Pinus taeda. NCBI lineage: Eukaryota > Viridiplantae > Streptophyta > Pinopsida > Pinales > Pinaceae > Pinus > Pinus taeda. The sequence goes on along the minus strand of APFE031115196.1, from coordinate 36,542 downwards.
TTTCATGGTTCCATGGTTTGCTTCCATAATAATTTGAGGCTTATCTCATTTTGTGAGATGCGTTGATTTGAATCCTGCTACTTTGATTGGATGATTGTTGCTACAAATCATGCACATGTTTTGACATGTTTACTGCTGCTACCATATAGATGTGTTGGTTGATGCGTTATGGATTATATATGATGATGGTCATATGTTGTTGTTGCAAGTTCACAAGATATATTTATGTTGTTGCTACAATTTTGATTTTTATGTTGATCAATTGATGTTCATGGTTATATTCTACTACCACTAATTATTTCATATCTCATGATAATTGGTTTTTGTTGTTATCACTTGATTTGCTGCTAGATGATGGTACTTTGATATAGATGGATTTATCTTATACACTTGGATGGTTGTATGCATGATGCAATTTATATATTTTTGATCATGTTAGAGTTGGTCTGGTTATCCCTCTGTCAGAGATCAGAACTCTTTTTGCATTTCATGTTTAGGTGTCCCATCAATTTCGATCAGTTGCATTTCGTAAGGCATGCCATAAATCTGATGGAAAGGTTTGTGTCACTCATTCCCCTCATGCTTGGCACTGCTGGCTCAGGTCTATTCATAAAAATCAAGTCTTGAAACAATCATTTGCAGCCCTGTTTCAATTTCTATGTCATGGCAAGTGTTCTCGGTCATTAGGTCTAGGGTTAAGTCAATTTGGTTTTTGTAAAGTCTAATAAATCCAGCAGGCCAGAGGGAGGTCCTCGATAGGTTGTTATCTCAAATATTTTTATCGTTATACGGAAAGATTATGACTTCTCTTTAAAACTTTGTTTTGAAGATAAGTCGACATTTCATTTTTGTAATAAATTTTCAAAAATTTCAATTCTTGAATTGTCCAGGCGCAGCCCTGGTCTCCTTTGCCAGATCATATCACAGCTATCCCTGCAAAAATCAACAAAATACTATCAGTCCAAACCTCAGAAGAAGCAAGAGAAAGTAAAAAAGTAGTATTGTATTAAAAGACCAAAGGTGAAAAAGTGCCAAACATTATAAATGGGTTATTGAAGCAATTTAAATCAAATCTGATTTGGTGAGATTTTTTCTTCACATATAAAAGAGGCAAACAACGTCATTTGTTCAAAACTCCAAAGGTAGAAATCATGTTTGAGTTTGTGAAGGCCGAAGTCGTGTTTCAAACCCGTGGACAGTGTTATCACTCAGGTTGTCCCTAGACTCCTATTAGGGATACGGCCGAGGTAACCACAAACCAATCTTCTGATTGCAGGTTCTAGCCCACCTGCAACCGGAGAGGGCTCTCTCCTTTAGATTCAACCTTAGTTGATCTAGATTCAACCTTAGTTGAGGATTTTAGGCTAGCTTTTTGACTTCAAGGGAATGTTGACTGTGATTGGAAGGAAGGTAGGATTCTTTAGTAAAGAGGCACAGTAAGGTGTTATAAGTTTTGAACCATTGGGCATGGAGTCACAGATTGAGGCGTGCGAGCGTTTTCTTGGTCACAAGGGGGATACGGAGCGGGATAGCCACGCAGGATACAATACTCGGTCAGCTGAAAGTATGGAATGAACATCATGGATGAAAGGCAAAAGAGAATCATTTCATCATGCCGACAAAGGGGAGAAATGGATGAGTAGGATCCCGGAGCAGTTAAGAATTCCAAAGACATGCACCCATATATGAAAGAAACAGGGTAAACTAGAGCATTTAAGAATTCTAGCTCATAACTGTTTCTGAAGAAAACATCGAAAAGTGCAGAAATTGAACTTAAGGTGTATTGAAACAAATCTTAAGCTATTCTTTTTTCCTGCAACTTAGAAAGGCGGAAAGGTGACAAAACATAAAATAGACATGGAAGAAAAAACATTATTGGATCATGCAGAGACACAGGAATTCCGTGATCATTCCTCAGCCAAGAGAAAACCGCAAGTTGTTTCGCAATCCATGCTTTCAGCGATCTTTGATTATGAAAGATATGACAGTTACAGTGCGAGTCTTTACTCAGAGAAATTGCTGGAAAGGAAACTGACCAACAACTAATACTACCAACCAACCAACCAACCCTTCACAATATCGCTTCGGGTGGTATTTATAAACAAAATATCAGGAAAACATCATTACAAGTGACCTTGGCAGGTCTGCTTAGAACTCTTCAAAAATCTGAATGCTGCTGGTATTAAATGCAAGTAAATCTTTTTGGCTGCGCTGGGGGCAGCTGAATCAAAACAGGTGACGAGGTGGCCCTTGGGGACCAGATGCGATGCTGCTGAAGTGAATGAGCTTCGGGGCTGCAGTTCGGCTTAGGTGTGAATTGAATGTGCAATTATGATGATTTGAGAGCTTCAAGCAATTTCGCTCCCCTTCTGTGAACCTGCTGGAAGATATTCAATTTTCTCTTGCTTTAAGCCGCCGCTCAAGATATTCTCTGATACACTTTGCTGCTACATTGATGGTTTCTGCCGTCGACTGATACTCTTTGACACGCTTGATACCTGCTGATTTGATCTGATACACTTTAATCTCTGTGAATGATCTGTTGCTGTCTTCAAACCGGATCCTTTGGCACGTTTGGGCAATTTTCGGGCTTTTTCGGCACGCAGTGGGCTCGGCAACCGGAAGATTCCCTGAAGATTCCTCAAAATGGCCTATTCGCGCATCGAAAACTGCCTCTGTTTCTTGATCTGGAGCTCCGAAGTGCGACTTTTCTTCCTGCGCGAAGCTTTTTCGGCTTTTCTGGCTGCTGACGTAAGCATGGCGTCGGCTGTACGGCAGATGGCGTCGGCTTTGGGTCCCTGGTACGATGCGACGTGGTGAGGTACTGGATAAACTGTGGTGAAGAGACTCCGATGCGATATCGCGATGTCGCGTCGGCGGGAAAGAGGGGGGCCACCGGGTTGGGCATGTGGCGCTTGCGACTGCCGATATGCAATATCGCGATATCGCATCGGAAGAGAGGAAGAGGTGGACGGGTTGGACACTCGGCGTTTGTGATCGCCGATATCGCAATATCGCATCGGCGGGGGACGGATGGGCTATGCGTGGTATGAATGCGAGAGTGCGAGGTTGCGACGCAAAAACGGTTTTGAGGGGAAAAGGTAAGTAAGTGGATGTGAAGGTCAAATAAGGTTTCGGAAGGGGTCCGACTACCTCAGGGGAACTTTATACTTTGGAAGGAGTCCATCGTATTTAGGAAGTGGTTCGGGGGTCGGGGTTCTTGCTTAGTTTCTGATAAACTGAACAATTCCCGGGAACTGATATGGTTATTTTTCAACCAGGGGGGGATATTACATAAGGGATTTTACTTACTATTAATAGGGGGAAGGGAAACATAGGGAGCTACATAATAATGTTAGTAGTTAATATGGAGATGATAAGAAAGCGCTAAGTTCGGGAGACTTAGGCTGTTACAGGGGTAAGACCATATTTCAGGAGAAGATATGGAACAACTTTGAGTATAGCAGATCATTACTCAACCAGAGTGATGAAGATGGTGAACTTAAGAGATGTCAAGCAGATCTTGACCTCTTTTGGGGATGTTAGTTAATGATTGGGGAAAACATAGAAGGGAAGTCAGTTATACCTCATTTGAGCCCTTTTTGCTTACAAATCTTTGCTGATTACGTTCTGCATGATATGATACCTGAAAACTTGGAACTGGTCAGCAATTCAATCAGCCTCAGAACTACCTACCCAGCCTACTTGCCTAGCATTTTTTCTTCTTTGCTTGGGGGTGCACTTAGACTTGCAAACCCATCATACATTTTCTTTTGATGCTTCCCTATCTACATACTACCCTTATTTCTTCCAGAGCCCAGATTAAACTGTTGGAATCTTCTATTTCTCTACCTATCTAAGAGTCTGCCAAGCTTAAACTGTTTGGACAGAATTTCAATCTCTATATTCTTAAACAAGAAATTTAAACCTAGGGAGACCAAGATTAAACTGTTTGGACCTCCCTTTAACTAACAGTGGCGATACCAGGAAAACTTTACAAAGTTTGAAGGAAATTGAATGAACTTGAAGTAGCCTTCTTCATTTGGAGACTATTTGAGCAAATATGGAGCATTGCAGCAAGAAAAGTACAACATATTTGGCCTGTGAAATGCCAATCATGAAATATGAATACCTGCTGAGTCACGGAGCTACAGTTGGGCTCCACTCGGGGATGGCTTCTCCTTGCGGGAAGCCAAGAACAGCAGGCCAGAACGCCTTGTTTTTTTTTATTTTATTTTATTTTATTTTTATTTTTATTTTTTTTTTAATTTTTGGCTGTCCTCTGCAAAACTGGGAAGCATCGCCTACTTTCTTCCGCGTGTTCCCGGTACTATAAACTCTAAGAAGTCAAAACTGATGCCTACTAGTATGTACAAATCGACTATCACCTGCACCTTCAAGCAGGGGGATCATTGTAGTGTTTCAACATCCGGCCGTTGATCGGGCCTTCTTCCGCTGTGCTGTTATCAAGAGACTTGAGAAAGTAGGTGTTATTTCCTTGCACAACGCTGATAGCGTACGGGCCTTTCCACAGAAAATCAAACTTAGCATGTTTGCCCTTGTCTTCCCTTCTCGCATCCCATCTTAGGACTTTGCTGCCTACCCTGAAATCCTCCGCCTTGGTTCTCTTGTCGAACATTTTCTTGAGTTTTTCCTGTAGATCTTGAGCTCTATTGAAAACTTCTTCTCTGGTTTGCTGAAGATGAATAGTCTGATTAATCCTTCTCTGCATGTCGTTCGATTCAACCTGAATTTCTTGCAACAGTTTGATAGTTGGTATGCCCAGGGATGAAGGGAACCTAGCTTCCATCCCATACACAAGTTCATAGGGGCTCATCTCAATGGATTTTTTGGTGGTCATTCGGTCTGCCCATAGGGCGCTGGTGAGCTTTTTGTGCCAGTTCTTTTTGTTCTCTTCTAGCATCTTCTTTATGATATTGATGAGACTCTTATTGGAGGACTCGGCCAGGCCATTGCCTTGGGGGTAATAGGCTGTGGAGTGTCCTAAGGTAATGCGGTACTTGTGGCAAAAGTTAATGAGTTTATTGGACTTGAAAGCAGCCGCGTTGTCGGTAATGATTTTCTCCGAGCAGCCGAATCTGGACAGGATGTTGTTCTCAAGAAATTGGATGATGGTGGAGTCATTGGCTTGCCTACACGGGATGGCTTCAATCCATTTGGTGAAATAGTCGGTGGCTGTTAGAATCCATTTGTGCTGGCCTGAGGAGGAAGGATGAATTTCTCTAACGAAGTCAAGACCCCATTGTTGAAAAGGCTTTTTGGTTGAAATGGGCTTTAGGGGTAGAGGTAACAATTTTCTTTTTCCCTCAAAGATTTGGCATTTATGGCATGAGGCAGTAAATTTTTTCACATCTGTAAACAAAGAGGGCCAGTAATAACCGGCCCGCAAGATTTTGTCCGCTGTGGATTTCCAATATAAGTGGCCTCCGCAATCACCTGCATGAAATTCTCTCATGACGCTGTTAGTTTCATCCTTAGCTAAACATTTAAGCAAAATGCCTTCATAATTCTTCCAAAATAAGGCACCATCTATGATGCAGAAGTTTGATGATTTCATTCTCAAAAATATTTTTTTTAGTTCTGGACAATCCTGGGGGAGCACATAGGTTTAACAATACAAAAAAAATATCAGAGTACCAAGGGGACTGTGTGAAGGTATCACTGATCTGTGGAGTCACCAGCTCCTCTTCATCGTCCAGCTCATTAATGTTAAGCGCTTGGAAATTTGTTTCGGCCATTAGCTTAGCCAGCCCTTGTCCTTTTATAAGCTTGGTGGGTTTTATCTTGATATCATACTCAAGTATGCTCGCAATCCACTTGCCTCTTCTGCCTTTCCAATCCTTCTTGAGTTAATATATCCTTTACAACCGTGTTGGGGACATATACGATCACATGAGAGTAGAGGATGTAAATTCTGAAGTCTTTAATAGCTTTGACCAGAGCGTAAGCCTGCTTTTCCATGATCTGAAATTTTAGGGGCGCGTCTCTCAAAGCTCGGCTGAAGAAAGCTATTGGTTTCTCATTTACCTGGTCATCTTTCTGCAGAAGGACTGCTGCTATGGTATGTTCTGATGCGAAAGAAAAAATGATAAAATCTCTGTCAAATTGAGGACTAGTAAGGACAGGTGTTTGAGTCAAGGCCGCTTTTATACTCTCGAAAGCTTGCTTGGCCCCAAGGGACCATCTCACCTTGGCGTCCTTTTTTAGCATGTTACTCAATAGCCTCATTGACTCAGCTAGATTGGGGATGAATCTTCTCAGGAAGTTGATTTTTCCAAGGAATCCTTGTAGCTCTTTCGTGTTTCTTGGGTAAGGGATTTGGAGGATAGCCTGAATTCTTTCTGGGTCGATTCTGATCCCATCTTTTGATATTATATGCCCTAATAACCTGCCTTCCTCCAGGGCGAACAAAGACTTCTTCGGGTTCAAGGAAATACCAAATTTCCTACATGTGATAAAAATTTGCCTCAAGTGCTTGAGGTGTTGCGAGTCAGATTTGGAAAATGGGGTCAGATCATCCAAGTAAACCATAAGGAAATCGTGTATTTCCTTAGCGAACGCGATATCCATTTCCCTTTGAAAGTTGGCGCCGGCGTTTTTCAGCCCAAAAGGCATTTTAACGTATTTGAACGTTCCCCAGGGTGTAGTGAAAGCTGTTTTGTCCTGATCGTCTGGGTGAACTAGAATTTGGTTAAATCCCGAGAATCTGTCAAGTAGGGAAATCCTGGAAGAACCCACCACCCTTTGTAAGATGTGATCCATTTTGGGTAACGGGTATTGGTCTTTTAGGGAGACTTGGTTTAAATTTCTCAAGTCTATGCACAATCTTATCTCTCTTGTTTTCTTCCTGGTGGGGACTAAGTTAGATACCCATTCCGAGAATCTGATCGGCGCAATGATCCCTGCGTCAAACATTCTTTTTATTTCCTTTTCAATCATAGGGAGAAGCATGGGGTTGATTCTTCTGAGCTTTTGTTTGAACGGTTTCTGGTTCGGCCTTAGGGGAATGGTGTGCTGGATTACTGAAGTGTCGTAGGACTTCAAGTCCTCGTAACTCCAGGCAAATACGTCTTGGAATTCTTTGAACAGATCCACATATTTGGGCTTTTGGTAAGGAGGCAGGTTTTTGGAGAGTTTAATCATCTCGGGATGTTCTGTCGTTCCTACGTTGTACTCTTCTATAGCGGCATCCAAGGGTTCCATTTTTGGTTTTCTGGCCACATCGTTGTTATCAAACATGTCTTCCAATGGGGTCAGGCCAGCAGGCAAAATATTTCCTTTTAGGTCCATAAATTCTTCTTCTGCCTCGGCTGCCTTAGGTGAGAAAGATTGTTTCAGTAGCCCTATGTTTGTGCCGTCAAAAATAGTCGGGCTGAGTATTTGTTCAACCATGGGGGCTGTTAGGGTTATGGGATCTAGTTGCTGTGTTTTTGGTGTAGCGTCCATGTCAATGTTGGTGCTAGAGAATTCCCCTTCCAGAGTTAAGAAATTGTTAATCTGTACATCATCTTTAAATACCTGCCAATTCTCGATATTGTTAGGAATTGACGGTCTACTCTTTATTTCTGCTGTGAAGTGGTGACTTGGTCCAAAGGGGAACCTACAGGTGCTGGCGAAGGTAGCTAAGCTATGAGCATGAATATTATGTTCTCGCGCGATTTTGGTTAACTCAACATCACTGAAGGTGCTAAGAAATTCGCTGGCAGCGGCTCTGTAAGCTCTCATTCTACTGTCGTTGGCGACGAAATTGCCCTTTATCTGTTGTATAATGAGGTCCGAATCCCCTAGGATGGAGATTGTGGTAGCTCCCAAAATTTTGAGCAGTTTGAGGCTTAGGAGAAGGGCTTCGTACTCTGCCATGTTGTTTGTACATTTAAAATTGAGTCTATAGGCGTGGCCTTGTGCATGATTTTCGTGAGTTTTGTAAATCCACACTCCGGCCCCTGCTCCTAACTTGTTAACTGCACCATCAAATTCTAGAAACCATGAGACCTCTGGTCTAAGGTGTGTATTGGGGATTTGAGGAGCATGCAGAGCAGATGAGTTGGTGACTTTTGTTCGGGATTTTCTTCCTGTCCTGTGCTGGTTACCTAGGCTGTTGAGACAATTTCAAGCGAGTTGGCAACTGGCCTTTCACTAGCATTGGTTTCTTGCTCTAGGGCTAGCGGTTTGTGAGAATTTGGAAGAGTTGTACTATCATTAAACAAAATAAAAGAATCCATATCAGAATGGATCGAGTATATCGGAAAATTTTGGGGTTTCTCCTCACTACTCACCACATATTTCATTAGCGTTTCCCTATAAAGTCTCTTTGGTTGCCCAAAGACGGATATAGTGGCGTAAGAGAGGTCGAGTTGAAGGGATCCTTGCAGTTTTGCCCCCCATGATCGGGATAGAAGCATGCCATACTTTGTGGGTATGTCAGCAACAACTACGTCCATTAAGATCGTTTTGTTCGGGAATTGGACTAGGGATACGCAAAGATCTTTGATTAAGCCTAGGCATCTGACTTGGCTTGAATCGAACGAATATAGATCCTTATAGGGTCGGGTGACATCAAGGTTTAGCTTTTCCATTACGGCTTTGGGCATGAGGTTGTGTGAGGTGCCTGAATCAAACATAGCATTGTGCAGTATCTTATCGTGTATGTGCAGGCTGATATAGAAAGGCGGAACAGGTCCGAACGCTGTTTTTTCATCAACCTCTGGCCGGAACAGTAATTCAGGGGTGCCATCAAGAATGTTTACATCATCCCTAATTTCAGGGAGTTGGAGCGATTTTTGAATTTTTTGTCTATACACAGTGTGCTTAGCCAGTTCTTAGAGGGGGATGGAGATTTTAAGCCTCCCGATTTCGGTTTCTAAGCTGAATGGTTTTTCTGCTGGGTTCCGGGTATTGACACTGGTGAGTTTTTCGTTCTCCAGCGTATTTTCTGTATTTCCCTTTGGAACGTGCGTATCACTATGTATGACTGTCCGTGGTTTCTCTGTTCTAAGAATATTTTCGTGAATGCTTTCCAGGTCTTTTTCAGGGTGGGAAGAGTGTATCGGTTGTTCTATAGAACCATGTGTTTCTGTTACATCTTCCACAATAACTTGTTGTGAATTTGGGACCTGGTTGTCACTTGTATGACCGTTGGTGCTTTTCCCTTTAGCCTTGTTGGGCTGTTTACCCTCCTTTACCTTGCTGGGCAGAGATACATCGACAGTCCGTGTTCTTAGTTTGTATTGCTTATGTACCTCATATATGGCAGTGTCATACCCCTGTTTAAAGTCAAAGGATTCTCCCGATTTAGTGCGGAATTGCTCTATATTAAGGTACGGGGGGTTTTCTTCCGTGAAGGAAGATTGCTGTTCATTTTCTGAATCAACTAGGTTCATCAGGGTCCCGTCTGTGGGATCAGCAGATGTAGATGCCTCGGCAAAGTTCTCTTGGAAAGGAGGTCTGATGTCGTGATCTTGATTGGCCCTACCCATGTTCATATTTTGGGTTTTTCTGAGGTTTGGGTTCCTTGCGGTGTTGGGCTGTTGATTTTCCCATGAAGTTTTTCTCTCCACGTTATCTAATCTATCTCCCATTCTGTTCATGGAACTGATGATTGCATCCAGTTTCTGGTCGTGAGAGGAGGGTTCTTCTTTGAAAGTGGTTTTTCTCTCGGATCTAGTTCTGTTTCTCTTGGCGATTAGGTTTGTTTCTACGCTTTCTGCGGCATCTTGCATTTCTGCCAGGCTTTGAGGGGCTCTTTCCCTCAATTGATACGCCATCTCGGCATCAAAGCCATCAGGGAATTTGTACAAAGCAAGGTCGGGTGGAGGTCTTAGATTCGGTGGCATCGCGTTGTAAACATTGTTAAATCTGGCACAGTAATCCAGAACAGCTTCCCCAAGTCCTCTCTTCATAGACTCATATTCGGATAGAATGTGCAGGGGGTCTTTCCTTTTCTCCCATCTGTTAATGAAGGTTTGGTATAAGGCTTCAGGATTTAGTATTGAATTAGGTGGAAGTGCCCTAAACCAGGTTCTGACATCACCGGTTAGACTTTGAACAAAAATGTTCATTCTCACGCTATCATCGTCTATTTCATAGCTCTCGAAATAATCCTGCATTTTCTTTGTATGTTGTAGGGCGGTGCAAGAGGTTGTGCCATCAAAGTAAGTGATTTTCGATTGATAGTCCTGAGGCATCGCCCCGGGATTAGCAGGTAGTTGTAATGGTGCATATCTAGCCATGATCACGGGGATTAGCGGAACGCCTAAGGCAAGGGGGACTATAGGAATAACCGGGGAGGAGGGAGTAACCGATGGGCTATGGATATGGGGTTGAGGTGTGGAAGAGCTGCCCGGAGAAGGGGGTGATGAGCCAGAGGAATTTGGGGTGGATCGGACTAGAACTTTGATGGGGGTTGGCACAACAATTGGTTGAACTGCTTCAGGACTAACAGGGGTCTGGCAGTCTTTTTGTTTTTGATGCCTAACGATCTTTGGAATTAGATTCGGATTTCCAACAACAGGCGGGTTATTGGGATCAGGATTTGATCGTGTATTACGTGTCAGTTTCTTAGGAGCCAACTTCAAATATAACGTTGAAAGATTTCTCAAAATATGCAACCACGCAGGTCGGCCGATTAAAATTCGGTTTCTTCCCTTGTGAGGATGCAGATTGGTTGCATTGATTTATCTGAGGAGGTCCCCAGTGGAGTCGCCATTATGTTATCACTATTGGATACCTATACCAATAGGTTTCATATTTCATGATTGGCAAATTCAAATGCCAAATATGCTCTACTTTGCTGACTCAAAGATCCCATATTTCCAAGAAAAAGCAAGGTGTGTACATGCCTTCATGCCTATTAAAGTGTTGATGGATGGTCCAACAGTCTAATCTAGATCATGCCATGTTTTAATTTTTTGTTGTAGAATAGAGAAAGATATCTGTCCAAACTGTTTAATCTTGGCAGATCAGAAGTTAGGCAGAGAAACTAAGGTTCCCAACTGCTTAATCTGGGGCCTTGGAAGAAATAAGGGTAGTGCTAGATAGGAAATCAAAGGAAAAAGCCAATGGAAAAGAAAAGGCACATAAAGGGTCTCCAAGTCCAAATGCACCCTCCAAGAAGAAACAAAAAATGCCAGGGCAAAATAGTTGGGTAGGTAGATGGGGTTGCAGAAGTGGTGTTCCTTCCAAGCTAAACTTTGCTAGTCAAATACAAGGAAAACAACATAATGAAGCATGTCTAACTTCCCTTTTTTCCTGATTCATCACTCATTACTAACCTCCCTTCACAAGGTGTGTTTATAAGAGAGATTCAAGGTTTTATGTTGGTCCTTATGGCCTTTAGAAGCCACATTTGTTGTGTAAAGTTCTTTTCATTTTGATCTACTCTTTAGACTAAGTTGTTTTCAAGAAAACTTAGTGATATCACTCTTCATTCACCTGCTCCCCCCATATTAACCTCTAACCTTTATTATCTAGCTCCCTATGTTTCCCTTTCCCTACTATTATAACACCATGGTGTATAAACACTAAGCATTTTATAAATACCCCATCCTTGGCATTATAGCCATATGTTTTACTACTAGGGAGTTGAATTAACATCTGGTTAGCTCAAGAACCCAAGCCTAACCTCTTATCTCCCTAGAACTCACTGGCCCATTCAATCCTTCACTTTGCCTAAAAACCCTTGAAAAAAACCCTTTTTGCACCCTTATACTTGCTCAAAAGAAAAATATACGCAAAAACCCACTTTCTCCGCCTTATCCTAAGCTCGGGACCAATTTGCACCTTTTTATGAAATCCCATTAAAAACCCGCTTATCCTAAGTTTTTAATACCTTAAGCGATGTTGCGAAAAATCATTGATAAACCATAGTTTCGCCTTTTTTCCAAAGTTCATGGCTATATATGATTTAACAAAGAAATACATTGCAAAACCATCAAATTCTTTAATATTTCGGAGGGTCCCGCCGGATGCAAGTTCCAAGGAAAATGATATTTTAATCCCCGCCCGATGAGCGTATCCTCCATGCAGATGCCTGGCCCGATGACCGTCCGATCAAGCCTTTCAAATCCAACGGTCGACGCGAATTTCGGACCGGCCCTGACGTTCGATAGATATCGTCCGATATCTGTCAGACGCTGATGTCACGCGGGGTCCACGCGTCTCCTCCAAATTCCATCGGAGCCCCCTCTGACAGATTCCTCACCGTATAGGAGGTGGTCCGATATCGTGCCACCTATCTGCCGACGTTAGCACCCTCTCACTGCCTGCGTCAGCGCCACGACCGCACGCCCTGTCCACCATTGCGCCACCTGTCTGCCACCTCACCGCCCCCGTGGACCGGTCATAGGCCGCCATGTCACCTGATGACGTCATGCTACCTGGTGACGTCATGCTGACGTCATTTAAAAAAGGCGCCAATGACCCGAAAAAGCCATATTTTGTCAATTTTTGCACGTTTTTTGCACTTTTTGCAAAAAACATTGTTGCGCCCTCTGCATGCGTTTTACGACCAAAACTTCACCAACCTGCTCGAAACAACCAGGAGATCTTCAGCGCGCCTACCCTCCTGCTTTTCCGATCCAGGCCATCGATTTACTAGGTTTTTGTCCATGCAAACTTCTCTAAAACCTGGTTTTTCTCTGTAATAACAAAAATCACTTTGAGCACAGAAAACGCTTAAATTCACCAGAAAATTACCTACACCCAGCTCCTTCCTGAAAAGTTAACGATCAAAATTCACTAGCTGAGCCCATTTGGACTAAAATTTCAGTGAAAAACCTACATTCTTCGTTTGCGTAGTTTTGAACTAAAACCTGGAACCTGCACTCAATTGTAGAAGAAAGGTCTGTTAAAGACTAATATTTGCCTTCTCAAGTAACTAAAACAGTATTTCAATTGCTGCAGACTTGCCCTGTCACCCTTCATTTCTCAATTTTCCCTCTTCACTCAGGCAATGCTCTTCCGGCCTAAGAAACAACAGTTTATTTGCCAAACAGAATCCAAGTAACCATGGAGACTCCAGTTGCACCAGTTGCCCTCAATGTTGCTCCCTTAAATGCCCCTCAAAGAGAGCTGGAGTGGCAGGATTTGGCAGACCTGGACTACCAAATCTCAGAGGACTCCTCATCAAAATGCATGTTCCACCTTCACTTGCTGAATGAGCTTAAGGCCAAACATAAGGATGGGACAGACATACTAGGCATTTGGGATTCCTTCCTCCCAATATTCAAGCTCCCTCAGGTCAACCAATTCCCTGACCTGATTCATCTATGTGCTGTCTGCTATGACCCCATGCAAAGAGCTATGCTTGACCCTTCAGGCTCAGTGGTATTCTATATGACCCCTGAGGCCACTAGAGAGATGTTGCAGTTCAAGACCCAGAAGAAATTGGTCCCCTTGTCTCTATTGGATTTGATCAACCAAGGAGCTAAGATGCTAACAGATGCACAAATCCTAAAGCTCAACCAATTGTTCATTACAAACTCTGACATTGTGCTGCACCCTCCTATTTTTGATGGCTACCTCAATCAACTGGGTATAGATATTGCTTACATGATCAATTCCATTTTGGGGTACAAATCACTTGAATTCATTGATGAAACTGTACTAGTGATGATGACTATGTTTTCCCCTGGCAAGAGTCCAATATATTATGACTATGCCACATACATTTCAGATAAGATGCATGAGCAGTTCTTGAACCTGTCAAGAGACAAGGTGTTCAGATACACCTCCTACATCTACCACCTCATTCTATATTATCAACATGAGAAGTTCTCCTTTGATGTTAAGAGAACAGATGCAGAAGGCAATCCAAGGTCAGTGGTGTACTGGACCTCAGTGTTTCATAGCAGGACCTACTCTCCATATACCTACTATGAGTTTATAGACCTCTTGATCCACCCAGCCATGTCTTTATTCCTAACCTCGCCTCCTCCAAGACTGACTGATGAGATGTAGAGGATCCTACAGTTATCCAAGGTGTACAGCATAGGGGATTGGTACTTTTACCAACACTACACCGTAATCAGAATATATGGGTGTGAGTTATGCCCATACAGATTGCCCAAGTATGTGCCTATGAGACTATTTGCCCTTGGATATTTTAGGCAATTTGGGAATGCTGATATGGTACACTTTGCAGGCAAGGGCAAGAAGGCACAGCTAAAGGTGAAAAATCAATTGGGCCACCTTGTCTTGAACAAAAGGGAAGGCTGGAAAGAAGCTGATAGAAAGTTAGAATGCCTTGGCCTGAAAACCAGCTTCCTTTGGAAACCCTATGACCCTAATCATTCCATATCATCCAGAAGGCTAAAATATAAGCTCTCTAGCTATGACCATGTGAGTTTGCCCCAAATTGAAAAATTTGCCAACCAGCCAAAATGGAAAAGGGGCACACTGGAGGAACCGGTCACACAAGAAGAATTGAATGAAAGAGCTAGAAGGCATCTTCTGAAAATGGTTGACTTGGAATCTCCTCCACAGGTATTCGCTCTGCCAAAGCCTCAAGCAAGAGCAGCTGCCTCATCGTCTATAGCATATCAAGGGGCAGTCCAAACCACAGGCCAAGCTCAGAGCAAGGGCAAGGAGAAGAACATGGAAAAGCAACAGGCACAACAGGGACAGGTGCAGCCACCCCAACAGGTACATCAGCAGAAAGAGCAACAGGTACAGGGGGAATAGACAGCAGAGGCCCCAATGGCCACCCAGCAGCAGCCAGCACAAATGGCACCCCCCAGACAAGATTCAAGGATCGACTCCTCCGTCCTCCAAACCCCTCAAAGGGAGGACGTGAACAGGAAAAGAGATAGGGAAACTCCCCTTACTGCATCACCAAATCAAGGGGAGAAGAGGCAAAGACTAAATCCCTTCTCTGAAGAAGAAATGCCAATGGGGAAGACTTCAGGAATAGGCCTACCCAACATGGAGGCCTCAGCCAGCTCCTTCCAACAGGAGCAAGACAGGGCAGCAGTAGGAGAAGTGAGCTCCTCAGGACAAAGGAGGGAAGGTGAGAAAAGCATCAAGCAGAAGTTTAAAGACATCAAAAGCAGAAATGAACCATTAAAGCTGCAGCTATATAATCACCTATTGAAAATGGCTCCTACGAACCAGCAAAGGCTCATGTCTGCATATGATGCACATGAAGGAAAAATGATCATGAGCCATTTTACACCAACAGTGCAGCAACCACAATCAGCTGCAGATTATATCAGGACCAACCTGGAGGTCCTGTCAAAGGACATCCACCCAATGGATCAAATAGAGCTGCATAAACAGACGGGTGAGATGGTCTATGCCACATTGGAAGACAAGACCCTAGTAAACTACAGGCTGCAGAATAGCCTAAATAACACTGCTGCATAGCTTGAGTTGGAAAGGGCTTCCTCTCAAGCCAAGGACAACAGGATCAAAGCTCTAGAAGAAATTATAATAGAGCTTGGGCATGATCCTAAGGATGTGAAGGTTGTCCAAGAAATCCTGAAGCCAAGGGATGCTGATATGGCAGCATTAAAAAAGATGCTAAAACTCCCAGCAACTCTTCACCCACAAACAGAAGAGGTTGCCCAGCAAAGGCAGGAGAAGGATGCAGCTGCTCTGCTAATGACACTATACAAAGAGCTCCTCCAAACTCAGGAAAAGCTGCAGGAATCAGAGGCCACATTAGAGGCAGCATTACAGCAAAAGGAGGCAGGGCAAACCTCACAACCACCTCTAGAAACAATAAATCTTGAGGAAATCCCTCAAACCACTGCCCCTCCCAGCCAATAGGTACAGCAGGCAGAACCATCCACCTCAGCACCAACAACGGAGCAGGCTGAAAGCCCAGACATGCAGAAGCTGAGGAACAAAATTCAGGACTTGGAGTCCCAGATGTCTGAGCTGAATCAAGCCAAGGACAGTCTGGCAAAAATCAATGAAAAATATGACAAGTCCAAGTAGAATGTGGCAGAAAGAGAGAGGGAGGTAAAGGCCCTCAAGAAAAG
>APFE031115184.1:168209-179629 GCA_000404065.3 Pinus taeda | reverse complement strand
TATAATAATATAAATAATATTTTATACATCCATATATTTTTTTGCAATTTATAAATTATTCTAAGCAAACAAATTCCTTTCCTTGTAAAATTATTCATACACTGCGTGACAAAAAAGTATTCCATTCAAAAAAGATTATTCTATATTAGTAATTTTTGTGATTTAATTCCAAGATTATCAAATATTATTTTTTTGTGATTTAAGTCCAAGATTATCAAATATTACCATTGTCAAAATGGTAATATTATCCATGTGTGGACTTTTCAAACCTTAAGACTGGTAAAGCAAAGAACTCTCGTTCATACTTTGATCTCTAATTTTTTTTTAGAGGGATAAAATTGGAAACTTGATCCACATAATTAACCATGTATGCTTGACCCAAATAATTAACCATGTTAATTTAGATTTTGTGCTGTTTATATTGTTAACGTTTTTATTAAAGTATAAAACCACGAACTTAAATTATTATTCCTCTTATTTAGAAGTCTCAAGGCAGGTATTTAGGAATATCAAATTATGATCAATTTAGAGAATCAATGAAAGATTTTTCTAGCATTTTTTTTAAGGAATTTTACGTTATGAGTTTAAAAATTGATGTTCGGTAATAAAAATATATTTTAATTAAATTATATATATAGATATATATTCTAAAGAGGTATTTTTTATTGCTAAGAAAATAAAATGCTAATTGGAGTGTTTATTTGAAATATCCATAATATAAATTTGAATATAATTAATTAGAATATTTATAATTATTTCAATGAATTATGAAAATTTGCATATATTATATATTATGTCTTTTATGATGATAACAATGATTGGGACATGATGGCAAGAACTAGGGTTTCCATAGTGAACATGAAGTATGTGCAGGAAGTAGGTGGTGCGTTGTAGGTCAAGGTCTCATGTTTAGAAAGGGCAGATGATGGAGCTTTGTCTCTATAGTTTTTGACCCTTAAGCAAGGATCCTGTGGCTCTCATAGAATTGAATGTTGTTCAAAAAGAAACTTGGAAGCTTAATCATGTTGGCATAGACTTTTTTTGACAATGACCAGGATCCTTGAAGTTACATAGCATGCAACTTGGACCCCACCACGTTGGTGGACTTGGGCGGAGATTGTGTGGAGAGATCGTAAATGCAAGCAGCTCAGGGTCTCCTAACAAATACTGGAGTGGCTGATGATAATTTTACTAACATCTTGGTGTAGATCATCCATGGCTAGCTTTGTATGGGGTTTCGATGGCATGGGGGGTCTACAAAAATGAAAACCTTGATGGGCCAACACCATATCTCACCTTGTTTGGTTCAAATGCACAATTTGCCCAATCAGATCTGGGCTTTGTGGTTCTGAAATGGTATGTGCATTTTGGATCTATCCTTCCAAAGGAATTCCCATAGTTTCTTCTTCACCAATTTGGCCAAAAGATAGGGAGAGACGGAAGAGGGAAAATTTTAGATTTTCCTAAAAAATATTAAATGGAATACCTCCATCTTCTAGATCAGGGATTTGAATCTGGTGGAAAACCTGAAACAAAACATGCATAACAATCTTGGTATTTTTGCAAGCTTTCAAAGCTTATTATTTGAAGGGAAAATGTTATAGTATTCCCACTAGATGAAGGACTATGGTATTGTGCAAAAATCCATGATTATTTGTAAATCTGAGGTTGTGTGGCAGAGCTTAAAGTTCTAGAAACTCTAGTGGATCTATCTCTTTCAAGGATGTAGTACAAGGGAAAGCTCACACCTCATCATATATGATCCAAAATATCCTAGGACCCTACCTAGTAGAACAAATGGGAAAAGCACCAGCCATGGAAGTCAATCTTCCAGAGGTAAATTCCATTTTTTTCTGATCTCCAATCCAAGGTTATTATATGCATATTCAATCATTTATGGCCCAAATTTAATGCATTACACCAATGGTTTTCTCTAATAATTAACCCCCAATTGTGATATCTATTTATGTTCTAAGTGTTTCGTCATTGTTCAATTCAACACATAGAAAGATCTGGATTGTGTCCTAAACGAAGGGCCATGGTTTGGCGGTAGAGCTAGGCCCTTCATTACTCCATGGTTCTGATATTTTGATGCTACAAATATGGTGGTTTCAACAATCCCAGTATGGGTGAGACTACCCAATCTACCTCTTCCTATCTAGCAACAATAGGTCTTAAAGGGCATTATAAATACTCTGAGAAAAAAAAGATCCCAAAGAAGAAAAAGAGGTAGCCCATAATCCAAAGGAATGGCAAGTATCTGACCCTCACCTTTCTGAAGAAGAAGAATAAGAGACTATGGAGAACCATCCAAATATGGATGTACATACTCAACATGGTAACCAAGAAGATGGAGGTGATGTGGATCAGTTAGGAATTGCAACCCACATCCAAAAGGGTACTGAATTAGAATAGATACAAGCATCAAAGCAGTAAAAATAGGAAACTCACAATGAAAAGGGCATGGGCTATAATGCGAACTCATGTATCTAAGAAATCAGACTAAGACAAAGAAGTCCCTTTGCAAACAACTAGAAATGAATTGATAGTGGTAACAATTGATCCCAACCATGGGGTTTGGAAAAAAGAAAGGAAAAAAATGAGTTAAGTGATTATAAATAAATGTTGATAACAATGATTGTTTCTATCTTTTGAGACTAACTTTGATCTATTTAATTGTAAGAAAAATGATAAGGAATTAGGTAGTTTGCTTTAAATTTTTATTTCATATTTAAAAATATTAGAGACAAGCTTTCCTGAAACTTCATAATTTTGATGAGTTAATAAGTTAGGAAGGTCCATAGTGTGATGAATATTTTGAAATTCAGAATCAATGTGATATAAGTAGGACATTCTAAGAGAAATTGGTATTCAATCTTCACCTCCTTTGTATTTTAAAATTAACAAATTAGTTTATCCCACAATGTTTTAGAGATCACCAAAAACATCTTTTATTATCAAGTTAATGAGAATTCATTCTTTTTTAGAAAGGTTGACTTCATTTTTTTAGTTAACTATATCAAAAATATACTTCTAATTGAAGTTAATGGAATCTCTATAGTATGTTTGGTTTGTTTTTTTGTTGTTTTTTTTTTTTTCTTAGGTCCGGAGAAAAAAAAGCAAAACTTTTATTAAGAGTATAAAAAGGTTTACATTTTTCAGATAAACGTCATCGAACCACTAGAAAGCGGTATCCAGCTGATAGGACTATTCCCAATTCAAGAACTGGAAGAAAAAAGGAGAGGGACCCATAGTCGACCATCTCATAAAAACACAAAGAAAAACGCGGCCATAAGACCTGATCTGCTTCTAGGAGCATAATTGATATGTTCTGGTTCACAGGAACCACAATAAAAACCCATACATGGTCCATTAAAATGTCTTTAAGGCCTCCTTCGGAGAAGGAAAACAGCGACGAACAAAAGATCATTTTACTGTTATAATAGATACAGGAAAAAAAAGTAAACATATAGCTACAGCATCCTGTGAGAAGGCGAGTTATACGCGACCCTCCTGTTAACGAAACCGAGAGAGAGGATGCTCATATAATATATACTTGCTGCATCCGGAAAAATAAAGAAACTGCTCAGGAAAAAGACCATGTCCCAGGAAAACTGTAGAAAAAGATGAGGAGGAAAAAACATCATCAAAGAGGCGAAGCAAAAGGAGGCAGCTGCGAGGCGAATATCTACCCTTGACTTGTTTCTTCTATAGCCCAATTGCCCATAGCTTGCTGTAGGCCAGTTTTAGAAAGCTGGTCTGCTGATGAATTATGTTCCCTGTAAATATGGCAAATAGAACAATTGTTAAAATGAGATTTTAGAGATACAATATCATCTAAAATAGTCTTCAAAATCTGGTTTTGACACACGGAATTGCCATTAACCCATTTGACAACATTCATGGAGTCTCCAAAAATTTGTATTGACAAGATATTCTTTTTTAAAGCCCAGCACATGAGAAGACGTAATGCAGACAGCTCGGCATAGTTGTTTGATCCTTGACCCAGACCCACTGAAGTTTTTAATGACTGATCGTGGTTTAAATGAATACATATTCCAACACCTGCCCTGTTATGTTGTGATGCCCCGTCGAAGAAAGCCCAAGGTGAACCTTCCTTAATAGTTGGGGGATTGTTACGATTATGAGCACTTTTTGATTCAGGAGGAGGGATAGATGAGTATATTGCCACACAGTTTGATGCAATTGATGATGTGGATATGATCTGATCTTGAAATATGCTGTTATTCCTAGCAAGCCATAAACCCCAGAAAAAAATAGGGGGAAGGTTCCTAAGGTTTCCATCTGGGTGATTATTCCACCAATTTTTCCAAGCATCTTCTAATGGAGCAGATCCCCATTGTACTTTTAATTTTAACAGATCTGTTATCTCTCCCCAAATTTTAAAGGAAACAACACAGGATGTGAAAAGATGATTTATTGTTTCCTCATTCGACTTGCAAAAAGGACATCTCCCAGGCCCTATGAAGAATCTGGACTGAAGAATGTCCCAGGTTGGGATTTTCCTCTTTAACATACACCATAAAAAGATCTTGGATTTCATAGGACATTGGAGTTTCCAAAACTTTTTCGACCACCACTCCGGGGCAGACCATCCTTTCTTCTCCATGAGGAAGGAGTAACCATCTTTTGGAGAATAAACTCCTATTTTTCCATGAGCCCACATCAGATTGTCATGATCATTTTTTAATCTGACATGTGAGCGATGGAGTTCTTCGACATATGAGGACCATTCAGGGTGCCATCTGATATTTAAACCAAGGTCCTCTGCACTTTTCCATGCCTGTCCCCAGATGTTTGACTGACCCACTTTCTCCACTTGATTTAGAGTGGAGATACCTCTGCTACCCAAATGTCTCAAGAGGTCAGGGGAGAGGGCAAAAGATTCGTTACATCCAACCCAAGGATCTCTACCAATTCTAACATTTTTCCCATCACCCACTTTCCAAGCCAGACCCTGTTCTATCACTGAGAAAGCTTCAGTTGTAGCCTTCCAGATGACTGAGGACTGTTTCAACTTCTTCTCCTGACTTCGGATCCAATCTTCCAGAGGAATTGGATCAATGTACTTTCTTTTGATCACCCGGGTCCAAAGGTTTTCCATCGAGATAAGTCTCCATCCAGATTTAGCAGCCAATGAGAGACTGAATTCTGGGAGTCTCTTGATACCCCATCCTCCCCACTCCTTTGGTCTAGCAATCTTGTCCCATGCCACCCAAGGGAGAACTGATTTTTCATTAGAGCCGGCCCATAAAAATCTGTAACAAAGCCTTCTGATCTTCTCCATAATGCCCTTGGGGATCCAAGTAAGAGCAGCCCAATAAACAGGAATAGCCAATAAGACAGATTTAAGAAGGGTCATTCTTCCTGCTCTCGATAGCCATCTAAAACTCCAATGGGATATTCTTGCTTCAATATTTGCTATGAGCCAATTCCAGTCCTCTTTTTTGTATGCATCCGGTTTTAACCAGAAACCCAGGTATTTAAGAGGAGAGGCCAAGGGTTGTATATGGAAAGGGAAAAGGTTGGACATTGAATTGCATTCTCTCCTGTTATATCCTGCCACACACACTTGTGATTTTGCATAGTTTATCTGCATACCTGTAGCTTTCATAAATAGATCAAAAATATTTTTATATTCCTTTAATTCATCATAAGATCCATTAGAGAAAATCAGAATGTCATCAACAAAGAGCAGGTGAGTGATATAGAGGTTTATAGCCACCTCAATACCTTTGATCTTGTCCGTCCTTCTGGCTTGGTGGATCAGTCTACTAAGCCCTTCTACCACTAGCAGGAAAAGGAGTGGGGATAAGGGGCAACCTTGTCTGAGACCCCTTTGGCTTTTGAAAAAAGGGGATGCCGCTCCATTGATCAGCACAACAAAGCTAACATTTGTAATACATCCCATGATCCAGCTGATGAAAGAGTAGTTAAAGCCCAAATGAGTGAGCAGCAATCTGATATATAGCCAGTTGATACGGTCATAGGCCTTTGAAAGGTCGATTTTAAGGACCACCCCTTTCTTCTTCTTCTGTTTGATGCTATGAAGAACCTCTTGGGCAACACCGATAGCCTCATGAATTTGCCTGCCGTCCAAGAATCCAAATTGTTCCATTGAGATGTTCCTGGACAGAATAGGAACAAGTCTGATTGCTATCACTTTAGCAATGATTTTATAGATGCAGTTACAAAGAGATATGGGTCTAAAGTCTTCAAAGGTCTCTGGTTCGTCTTTTTTAGGAATGAGAGTGATGAAAGTTGAATTAAATGGTTCATATGTTTCCCCTTTCAACCTCGATTCCTCCACTACATCAGTGATATCAGACCCTATCAAATCGAAAAAATGAAGGAAAAGTTCAATAGTCCATCCATCCAAACCAGGGCTTTTGTCCTTTCTCATGCTTTTCATTGCAGCCTCAACCTCCTCCTTGGAAACAGGGCTTGATAGCTCAATTGCTTCATCCTCCTCCAGGAAACTAGGAAAACATTGAGCTGTCCTCATGACCTTAGCTATTGTTGCCTCTCCTGAATCAGAAAAAATTCTTTGGAAGTGCCTCTGCCCCAATCCCGAGAGATCTTAGAAGGTTTTTACCACCCTACCTTCCTCATCTTTTAGGCTCCAAATTGTATTAACAAATTTCCTCCCTTTTGCATAGTTATGGAAAAAGCTTGTATTTTCATCTCCTGATTTTAGCCAGATTGCTCTACTTTTCAGTCTCCATTCCTCTTCCTTTGCCAGGAGAATCTGATTTTGGGCTTTCTCCAGAGAGAGGATTCGGTCCTTTGAGGCCAGTGTGGAGTATCCATCTGCACCAATGCTTTCCAATGACTTCAATTCCTCCCTGATTTTTATCAGATCTTAATTTTGCTTTTTCTGCCTTTCTTTTGCCCAGGAGATGGTTGCTTTCTTTAATCTCTTCAGATTTTCCATAAATAAGAAACTCTTGCTATCGTTGGTATTTCTGTCAGGGCGGATCCATGTAGATTTAAAAAGATTGTTGAAAGATGTTTCTTGCAGCCAGGAGGAGTTAAATTTAAATGGTGTAGGAGGCTTTGGGGGGGGGAAAGAGAGATCCAAAAAAATCGGGAAATGATCAGAGTTCCTAATCTCGTCAACCCATTGACGCAAGAGGGGCACTTTTGAGATAAGACCCTCAGAAATCAGAAACCGATCCAACCTTTTTGCAATCCTATCCTCCCTGATTCGTCTGTTTCTCCATGTAGGCTTTTAATTTATCGGGGTTGGATCGATGAGTTTATTATCTGTAAGGGCTTGATAGAAGAAATCCGACAGGGGGTCCTCCCTGGCCGAGGGACCCCATGCCTCCGATCTGCCCAAGGAAAAGTTAAGGTCCCCACCCACAACCATCAAAGGAGCGTTCATCAAAGATTTTGACAACAAGTTTGTCCAGAAATGCTCCCTCCCTTGACATCGGCCATATATATTAACAATATGAAAGGATGAAGGAAAATCTGGGCAGACTACTTCCATACCCATTACATTCTTTAACCCCCAAAGGTTTACACTTTATTTTCCCTTCTCTATAGCCAATGGAAAGGCCCCCCGAGTGGCCAGAAGAATCAATAGCAGAGAAGGACCAACCTGGCAGTAATGACTTCAGCACTAATTCCACCTCTTGACCTTTCCCCAAAGTTTCTTGGAGGAAGAGGATGTCAGTTTTTGAGTTTTGAAGCCATTCCCTTAAAGCCAGTTTCTTGGGCTTGCTGGCTAAGCCTCTGCAATTCCAAGAAGAGAAGATCATTTTTTAACATGTTCGGGGGTCTGCACAGCTCTAAGGATCCCAGGAATAGAGTATTGCTTCCCATCCGCCACATCGATTTTTGCTTTTATCTTTGCTTTTGAAAGGTCTGATTTTCTGCCCCACTTGCCCTTGATCATTCCAATAGTGGACAACTGACCAAGGCCACCAAGAGCCCCATCCTGCTCGGACTTGACCCCCATAGATCTGAGGTTATAAGGGCAAGGAGCACATTGTGGCGGGGGGGTGAGAGGAGGCCAATTTTTGTCACATTTTAAGTTGAGAAAACTCGAATCCGTAGAAGGTGGATCTATATCAGGGGCAAGCTCTAACAGAACCCCATCCTCAGATTGTTTGACAATATGTGCTACAGAAGCTGATTGCATTTCATGCATGGGAGCGTCTGAGTTAACATGATTAAGAGATGACAAGTTAGGAAGATTCGAGCACTTACCCGTGTCCGCCTCGCGAGGGGGAATTGGATTAGGCGAAGGGCTCCGGGCGTCTTTCTTCCCTTCAGCGACTGGTTGGGGGTCCTCAGCATGTGCTCCCACGGAATTCTGTACCCCAACAGAGAAATCCCCGTCTCGTGGTTCCACGGATTCCATTCCAGCCTCGGACGGAGACGACGAGCCATTCTTTTCCTGAGATGTCTAAGCACGGGAATTTCTTGATATTCTCTGTCCATTATTCCTTATGAATCGCCTCTGTCTTCTGAGCAGCGGGCAATCCTTTGCAAGGTGGCCATAAACATGACAAATATGACAACGGAATGGCAGGTGTTCGTAATCTAAAATTTGTTCATAGATATAGTCCTTATACTGAAGAGTTATAGATTTCGCCAGACCCTTTCTCAAATCAACATTTGCCAAGATGCGAGCTGTCGCCCTGATCTTTGTCTCCCTGAAAGTCATATCCGCCTCCAAAAAAGTTCCCAATCTGTTCCCAATGGATTTGAAAACGGCCTCTGTCCAAAGAAAAAAAGGGAGGCCCGGCGCCCGAACCCAAAAAAGGGAGGCCCGGCGCCCGAACCCAAACTGGAAAAACTTCAGTGTTATCCTTAATAGCATCAAAAAGAGGGGTTCAACGTTTCATCGGGACTGGAATGTTCCCAATTTACCAATTTTTCTCCAGAACCCAGTCGGCCGCTTACTTTTCTTCAAATCTGAACATAAACCAGCCTTTAACAAGGCATTGTGCCTCGAAATGGTAAGGATTATCCTTAATGAAGCGTTCTTCTCCCCATGTCTGAAGATCCTCTGGAGAGAATTTCTTTCCCCTTGCCCGGCCAACAATAGTAAAGTCTGCAACCGCAAGGGTTTCCTCAATTGATACTTCCATACCTAACACTAGATTTCCCCCCAAATCTTGTGCCCCTATCGGCTTTTGAGATTTCCTCTTCTCTCCTTTCTTTCTTAGAACCTCTTCAAAACCCCCGCACTCCTCAGGGTTATCCAACTAAGCTGAATCATTGTGAGGCGAAACCATAGTGTGTGTTTCCACAGGCTGAGACTGCTGACGAAGGGAAGAAGCTCCAACATGGACTTCTGAAGAGCTAATGCCACTGAAAGGGGCTCCGGGCGCGCTCAAATCACCATCCTTGGGGCCATGGGTCCCCTGG
Organism: Pinus taeda; assembly: GCA_000404065.3. Lineage (NCBI taxonomy): Eukaryota > Viridiplantae > Streptophyta > Pinopsida > Pinales > Pinaceae > Pinus > Pinus taeda. The sequence continues at coordinate 170,224 of APFE031115184.1, read as the reverse complement.
CATCCCCCAGATAGAGGGATTTCAAGAGTTCGAGGTCCTTTTGTCAGCGAAACCCTTGATAGTGGGGGGAAACCCCCAGAAGATTTATCCTTGCCGAGACTAGACGCGCGACCCAGGGATTCGGTGTTTTCTAAGCCAATAGATGGAGGGAACCAACTAACGGCGGACTTACCCTTATACGCCGTAGATGAAGCACCAGTTACCAGTGCTTCCGCCGCATCTCCCTCAGTATTTCGACCAAAATCCCCCTGAATAGGAGCCGAAACATCCACAGAAACATCTGACCCGCCATGATGTAAAAATGGAGGAAAATCCACCAGTGGAGGGTAAACCGGTTCAGCAAGTTTTTTAACACCAAAAAATTGTTCCACGTTTTTAGCAGATGTGTCTTTGCCCCACATTGACAAAATATCTTCCAGAGTCGGGTCTAAATCCACCAGTTCCTCTGGGTTAACCATGGTTAGGGTAAAACAAAAGGAAAAAACGACAGCAGTGACAGCAAGGAGACAAACGACGCCCTATTCCACGAAACCGAAACCGAAATCCAATATCGTGAATAGTAAAAACCTGAGAGTATCCGCAGCTGAAAAATGGGGAAAAAAGAAAAAACCTAATAGAGCTCTTTGACCCAACACAAACTACCTCCAGCTGTCCTTCTAGACCGGTAGATAGATAGCCACGGGGACCTGTACCTGAACGCTGGAGCTCTACTCTATCCTTAACCGCGACCTGTGCGGGGTTCCTCCCGATACCCGCGCTGCCAAACCCTAACCAGACCCATCTCCGCCATCGGAGCTTGGCTTGTTAACTCAAATCTACATACCCATCTCACTCTCTATAGTATGTTAATGTTCTCTTATTCTTTATTTCTTTATTAGATCACGGCTTATCCTTCAATTTAGAAGTGATGGTATTTTTAATGGTACAAAATTTTTATAGAGTGATGCCCTTCTCAACATAGCAGTGAAAGATTTAAAAAGATTTTGTTATAATTTATTACATGTAAAAAAGTAACAAGCATATATTTATTTTAACCACATCGATTAACATGCAAATCTTTCAATGCCCCATTATACTCAACCACATTAGACCTCCAATCTAAAACATTTCTTCATTTTCCATGAATTTTTTATGCAAATTTTAATCTTTCATTTCGCAACTATAAAGTATTACACTTTTTCCAATATAAAAAAAACTTCTTTCAATTATAAAGCATTACACTTACACAAGTACAAATACATATTGAACTTACAAGGTTAAAATTATGTATTTAATATATAATTCTTTTTTTGCCCTTTAAAAAGAGTTGAACAAAGAGGCTTTTGATAACCCCACTTCCTTAAGGTGACCAAGGAGGTCGGGTATAGATACCCCACATCCTTAATCACATATTAAGGGGCTAGGTATGTTATGAATGCCATATCATTTTGCATGATAAATCTCCTCCTGTGAATCCTCTAATTCAATCAACTCTAGTTTTTCAAGAAAAAGAACAAGAACAAGTATCCCAAAGTGTAGAGACCAAAAAATGGTCACACATGATTCAGGGCAAGAAACTCAAGGAAAGTTAGGTCCTCGACCAACAACAAGTTGGTTGGACCAAGCTAAAGAAGTTGAAACCAAGGAACAAGAACAATCATTAGTTAAAGATACTCCAATCTCGAAATAATCAACAAGTAATCCACCTACTCCAAAAGAATCTTGGACAAATTAGGTACAAAAAAAAAGAAACACTCAATAGAATTTCAACTAATGGTGACAAGAAGTTGGACCCAAAACCTAATTTAATCATATATTAATTTTGTATCTTGTTATGTCATCAATTTGTGTGAATATACTCATATAAGAAATGTTGGAACGTAACTCTTATGAGTATCTAAAAAAAGTCAATAATGTTCTTTTTTGGCATTTTACTAGTGAGTGATCTAGATCCGGCCACCTCAAACATTAGGAAAGCAAGTTATTTTCAATGTAATTTAGCTTCATGTCCCAAACGTAGAATTTTGCTTTATATA
>APFE031115184.1:114120-152726 GCA_000404065.3 Pinus taeda | reverse complement strand
GTACTGGATGAACTGTTGGTGAAGAGGTTCCGATGCGATATCGCGATATCGCGTCGGCGGGGAAGAGGGGGATCATTAGGTTGGGCATTTGGCGCTTGCGACTACCGATATGCGATATTGCAATATCGCATCGGCGGAGAGGAAAGGTGAACGGATTGGACACTCGGCGTTTGTGGTCACCGATCGCCGATTTCGCAATGTCGCATCGGCGGGGAACGGATGGTCATTGTTTTGCATGAATGTGAGATGGCGAGGTTGCGATGCGAAAACGGTTTTGAGGGGAAAAAGTAAGTAAGTGGGTGTGAAGGGCTTTTGAAGTTTCGGAAGGGGTCCGACCACTTCGGGGGAGTTTTATACTTAGGAAGGAGTCCATAGTATGTGGAGGGTGGTTTCAGAGGTTGGGTTCTTGCTTAGTTTCTGATAAACTAAACAATTCCCGGGACTTGCTATGGTTATTTTTCAACCAGGGGAAGGGATATTATATAGGGGAATTTACTTAATATTAGTACGGGGACAGGAAACATAGGGAGCTACATAATAATATTAGTGGTTAGTGTGGAGATGGTAAGAAAGCGCTAAATTTTAGGAGAACTTAGGCTGTTGCAGGGGGTAGGACCATACTTCAGGAGAATATATGGAACAGCTTTGAGTAAAGCAGATCTTTACTCAACCGGAGTGATGAAGATGATGAACTTAAGAGGTGTCAAGCAGATCTTGACCTCTTTTGGGGATGTTAGTTAGTGATCGGGGGGAAAGCAGAGAAGGGGAGTTAGTTATACCTCATTTGAGCCTTTTTGCTTACAAAACTTTGCTGATTATGTTCTGCATGATATGATGCCTGCAAACTTGGAACTTGTCAGCAATTCAACAGCCTCAGAACTACCTACCCAGCCTACTTGCCTAGCATTTTTTCTTCTTTTGCTTGGGGGTGCACTTAGACTTGCAAACCCATCATACATTTTCTTTTGATGATTTCCTATCTACATACTACCCTTATTTCTTCCAGAGCCCATATTAAACTGTTGGACTCTTCTGTTTCTCTACCTATCTAAGAGTCTGCCAAGATTAAACTGTTTGGACAGACTTACAATCTCTATATTCTAAAACATGAAATTTAAACCTAGGGAGACCAAGATTAAACTGTTTGGACCTCCCTTTAACTGAAGTAGCGATACCAGGAAAACTTTTACAAAATTTGAAGGCAATTGAATGAAGCTTGAAGAAGCCTTCTTCATTTGGAGACTGTTTGAGCAAATATGGAGCATTGCAGCAAGCAAAGTACGACATATTTGGCCTGTGAAATGCCAATCATGAAAAATGAATACCTGCTGCAGCAGGAGCTAATAGAAGGTAGTTGAATATGTGTTGGCAAAATATTTATTTATGAATGTCCTTGTGCACTTTATTATTCGTAGCTATTATTGAAAGTTTTATGAGTCTTTAAATTTGATCAGAATAATAATGGAAATTTTAGAAAGTTCATGATAAAATATGAGAGAATTTTTTTGTAGCTCAAGGTTTCAACTGTCAACTTTCATGATCTTGGGTGTCGATTAGGTTTTTGATGATACTAAATCCATTTCCACTATCAAAAAACACGATTCAAACACTCATGCTATCGAATTTTTATTGAAAAACAAAAACAAATGTCAGATTACGGAAATTTTTGGAGGCATGGGAATATTATCGATGGAATTTTTTATGATGTTGAATCCATTTCCATTATCAAAAAACATGATTCAAACCTTCGTGCTATTGATTTTTTATTGAAAAAAAAAACTAGGTTGCAGTGATGTTTGGTCGTGTGAAAATAATTACCACCTCGGTAGACAACTTCTATAATTGATATCGTAAGTTTACATTTCTTACAACATGTATATCAATGATCTTAAGCTTGGTTAAAGTGCAAAGTAAATGGACAATATACTTTTGGAATTTCACAATATTTTCCTATTACTCTTTGTAAAAGTTGGCTTTGGTATCTTTAATTGTTATTTATTCAGAGTGTCATGCATAACAATTTTCACACGAGTAATAGTAACAACCAATATTTGTGAAGAAAACAAAGAATTGTAAAGTGAAACAGGATTTGAATACATTATTCATTGATAGAGTATTCTTTTAAACAAAGTGAAAATGGGTAGTAGGTGAAGGAAATAAGTTATTTGCAGTGATACAATTAACTCACTTGCTGAGATCAGTGATAGCTTTGACTAGTCGAGAACATATTAGCGATATGTGAATCTTTTAATGAAAGAGAAAATAAGCAACAAGAATTGGAGTACCAGATTAGCGAATGTTGGGTTTGTTTCAAAGGTCTTTGATTTCATAGATATTGTTTATCTCTATGCAAATAATTTTGATTTAAGAAAGGAAAATTAGGTTAGGAGCAACAAAGGTTCCTCTGAATCCCAATGCATTTAGATGGTTATTCAAGTTATCAGAACTGAACAAGAATTTAGTATTGTTTGTTGTGAATAGTTTCTTGAAGCCATAAGGACACATGATTGACATTGTGCGAGAACTCATTTCTCCAACCTTTGAGGTTCCTTCCGATCATTCTCTTGTAATTATTTCATTGTTTAGGAAAATGTTTAGAGATTTATGTTAGCTCATTTCCCATGTAGTAAGGCTAGAAAGTACAACAAATGTTCTGAAATGCATTTTCCATGTGCTTTATGAGACATACAAAAATAATTATATTTTCGATTAGGATGATGTCATTACGAATGAATTAGTTGTTCAATTAGTTGGATTACCCGAGAACAATAGCTTATTTATTATGGCATATCTGATAAAAACTCTTGTGTCAAGGCATGTGTTTGACGGTTTACCCTGTAATCCTAAATTCAATTTTATGGAGGAACCAATGCAGTTCTAGTATCCTCTATTGTGGAAGCATGAAGCTTCTTTATTTTTTATTTTTTTTAATTCAAGATGTGTTTGTAAGGAAAGTGTATAGCATGGTAATTGGACAAGGTCCTTCTCGAATATCTTCATAGGTTGAGGTTTTCCTATCTAGCAAAGGGGAATATGAGGAAAGAGAAAGAAATATAGTTATACAAACTTATGGTTTTGAAGATAGGCCATTGTTATTTCCGATGGTTATTTTAGATAGGTATTTTGTTGCTTGAGTCTACAGGCAATGTCATCATTGGATAGCTATATTTGAACAAAAAAGAAAAATAAAAAATATTTCTTTACCGTTTACTATTGGAAAATCCACTGTGAAGAATATAGCTTACATTAATTCTTTTGCAAAGTCTTTAGATGCTTTTAACTTAAGTGAAGCTGAAGTTATTAAATGCTTTTATAGAGGAAGAATTTTCACAGAACAACTTGATTCTATGAGGTATAGGAACTTGTTTCCAAGAAATAGAGAGCAGAGTGATGAAAGTCACAATGTATCAACAAAAGATCAAAATATGCTAATAAGTGTTGAATAGGTCACTGAAAAAGAGATCATCAGGATGGGAGAAAGATATGAGAAAAGAGGCACAAATCCTATGAGACAATCTCAATCCTTCACACACAATACTGGAGTGACTTCGTCTGCCATAAAAATTGGAAAATAACTATTGTAAGAGAAAATCTAGTTGTCGATAGGCTATCAGGTGGCGAGGATGACGAAGATCCTCCTCTTAGATTAACACCAAAAAGAGAACACACGACAAAATCATCTAGATCCAAGAGTTCACCTGAAACAGGAAGCATGGAATAAGTCGTGGACATGGAAGTTGATAACGTTGTACTACTTGATTGGGTTAGTACTTATTTGCAAGAAAATCATAAAATAATGGAGGACATTGTCGAAGAGGATATTGCTTTCGATGACTACTCTATCACATTGTAAGACACAGATTATGATAGGGGCGGTAAGATATTGAAGATTGAAAGTGTACAACTTTCCAACAAAAAGGTTGTTGATCGGGCATAAATGAATGTTGCTCTATCTCTGGTTGTAATGCTAGCGATGATGAATTTGCATCAAGCTAGTGGTGAAGTGCTTATTGATTATATTAGTCGACAACAAGAAAAAAAATATGAAGTTGGAGGCAAAAATAAAAGTGCTAGAATATGCTCTGATTCTAGGTCCTTTGTTAAAGACTCCACTAACAATACACAGACCGCCATTGGAAATTTCTAGTCCTGGCAGATCTCATAGATTTGAGAAACCTATCAAGCTTTTGAGTGCAATGAAATCGTATATCATTAGTAATATATCTGAAAGATTGTGAATTAATGAATCTGCATGGTAATTTTTTTTTGATCTACGACATTTAAATTAGAGAAATAAGTCTTCTATTGAATTGGTCAAAGTGACCTGGAGGGAGACAGGGAATTCGTAGACAATGACCTATTAACTTTTACTCAGAAGCTTAATTTATTGGTTGAACTAGAAAAATATAAACAAGGGTTTCCTAATGTTAATCAGATGAGGAAGATCAAGGCTGTGTGGTTTGAGAAAATTATAACATTGGAGGACATTATTTTTTATTGTGGAGACATAGAAAATTGAAGAGAATATGTGTATCTCAAGGTGGTGGTGATTGTTTAGCATTTAAACAATCCATGTATTACATATGAGTTTGGATTAATTGTGAAAAGCAAGATGATGGTTGATTTGGCGAAGTTGAAATAATCACAGGAAACAAAGTTCGATGATATAACTTATTTACTATAAAGGAAATTAGAAAATGGCTAATTACTTTTGTTAGTGTTAATGAAGAGAAATAGTCCTCGGTTTTGCAATTGGAACAAAAATCTAGAGAAATGGAGGAGATATTCAGTGAACGTGTTAAGCAGGAAATTAGCATCACTTCGATGAAAGAATTCATTGACGCTAAAGTGAAGGAATTTGTTGTGAAAATCCTAATTTCAAGATATAGCTAACGGCTAAACAATATCGAGTTGTGCTTTTTCATATTGTAAGTGTTTTAATGCATTGCAGCATTTGTTTGTGTCATCAAAGCATTTTACTATTGAATTTTTTGTGTGCGTTATGATGGAATAGCCTAATTCCTGAATGCAGTTTGTTTATTACAAATGACTTTTAGATATTACGATCAATGGGATCCCAATCATAGTCCCCATTGGGACAAATGCATTTAGTTTTTCAAATGAAGTATTAGCATTTTCATAAATCTTTATGCAACAAAGACTATTTTATGGACCATGGCCTTGTAATATTATATGAATTTTGATTATTGTCTTTTCTATCTCTCAGTATTATTGAATTGAGGCTTCTGTTATCCATAATAGTTGTAAGAAGAACTTCGGTGTAAATCACATGAAGAAAGACCTTTGTCGACGCGTTTCGAACCAACCAGTGTGGTTCATCGTCAGGACAGGTTGAAGAAACAGATCCAGCTTTGCATGTTAAATAGTCTGAGCAGAGCCCCCAACGGCTATCTTGACCAATGACTAATTTTGACTTTGGGACCAGACTCAAAAAATCATTTTTATAATATAGTTATATTCGGTGACCATTGCTTTAAAATATATAAAAACATTTATATAAATAAAATAATTTAATAGGTGCTTTTGTTAATAGTTAGTTAAAAGGTTTAATAATTAAAATTATAAGTATTAGAAATATTATAATAAACAAAATACATAGGGTATTTTTAGGATAATAGTTATTTAGAAATTAGAACGAGAAAATAAGTAAAAATAAATTAACTAATTAATTAAAATAAAAATAAAAATAAGAAAATAAAATAAATAAATAAATAATAAAAATATACAAAAATAAAACTAAATAAATATAATTAAGAACGTAGCTAGTAAAGGTAAAAGTTAGTTGAAAAAATCACCTCAACTGTCAGTCCTCTGCCATTAAATTCACCATGGAAAAATAGGTCAATGGTTGCCTACCTTTCCTGGATATTCTTATATCTAAGAATATGGACGGCTCGCTCACCCACTCAGTATTCTGGAAGAAAATGCATATTGAGCAATATCTTCATGCCAATTCCCATCATTTCCCTACTCAAAAGATGGGTGTTCTTAACACCCTTGCTACTCGTGCCCTGGGGATTTCTGACAATAAGAGATTTGATAAGGAGAGATCCCATCTCCTTAATGTCTTTGTGGAGAATGGCTACAGTAGGCGCCTAGGTCAGAAGGCTTTCCTTAAAGCCTCTAAAAATGTGTTAATTAATAAAGAATCGAAGGAGCGCCGACTAGGTGTCCATCTTCCCTATGTTCAAGGAACCACAGACAAAATTGCTCGGATCCTTAAGAGTTATGATATTCCCTCAACCTTTAGGCCCCTCAACACCATTCGTAAATCCCTCTGATCGATGAAAGATCCAGTTGACCCTAAAGACATGAAGGGTGTCTACTTGATCCCTTGTTCTTGTGGAACCCCCTATATCAGGGAAATAGGGTGCTCCATCCATCAGAGGATCAACGAACATGCAACTGACCTAAGACATGGGAGAACCAAGTCTTCAACGTTAGCAGAGCATGTAGAAAAGACCAAGCATCAGGTTTGTATAGAGGAGGCCAAGGTTGTTGCCGAAGTTGCTCAATTCCATCATCGTAAATTCAGGGAAGCTATTGAGATTGAAAGAAGGCCTAACAATCTCAATAGAGATGACGGCTGGAAGATTAGTCGCTGTTGGATCCCTACCCTGTCGTCTTAGTCTTTCTCATTCTTCCCCCCCCTTGTTATCCTTTTCTAGCTTTCTTTGTTCCCCCTGAAGCCTTCCTTCCTCCTAAGGTTTATCCGTCTTGCTTTGTGGGGTTTAATGGTATTTTTCCTGTCCCTCTCCTTTTTTATTTTTTTGTGTCGTTCTTTCTTTCTATATATATATATATATATATATATATATAATTTTTTTTCAAGTATATTTATTTATTTATTATTTTTATCTAATTATTCATTTATTTTATTTTTTCATACTAACTTTTACCTTTACTAGCTACGTTCTTAATTATATTTATTTAGTTTTATTTTTGTTATATTTTTAATTATTTATTTATTTATTTTTATTTTTTCTTATATTTTATTTATTTTACTTATTTTCTTATTTTTTGACTTATTTTCTCCTTCTAATTCTAAATAACTATTATCCTAAAAATACCCTATTATAAAATTTCTAATAACTTATAGTTTTAATTATTAGACCTTTTAACTAACTATTAACAAAAGCACCTATTAAATTATTTTATTTATTTAAATGTTTTTTTATATATTTTAAAGGAATGGTCACCAAATATAACTATATTATAAAAATGAATTTTTGACTCTGGTCCCAAAGTCAAAATTAGTCGTTGGTCAAGATAGTCGTTGGGGGCTCTGCTCAAACTATTTAACATGCAAAGCTGGATCTGTTTCTTCAACTTGTCCTGACGATGAACCACACTGGTTGGTTCAAAACGCGTCAACAAAGGTCTTTCTTCATGTGATTTACGCGGAAGTTCTTCTTACAACTATCTCTCAGTATGTTTACTAATTATTTAAATAATTATGAGATATTGTTTCACATGGGATGTTGTATGGACCTGGGTCCTCAAACATTGTACGAAAAACAATAATTAAACACATGTTTTCCATTATTTGCTTTGAGATTTTACATATTAGCTAATGTTCTATAATGAATCATAATTAAAATGGATTTTTGTTTACTCTGTTCTAATACTAAAAAAAAATTACGAGTTTCATCAATAATTCTTAGATAATGCTTTACATGTGAACTTGTATTACTATGAATTCTTTAACATTGATCAGTATCATTGATTGAACATAAGTTTACGAGACTATGATTTTGAGCTTTTGTATTCTATGTAATGGTATGAAAATGGTTGGAAATGAAAATAAACGTTTAACAAAAGTTTTGATTCAGAGATATCTATTGCATTTGTGATGTTTATTTGAATGATAGTTATAGTGATTAGGATTTGAATTTTAATATAATTATTGTTGTTGTAACTGTGTTCGTTATTGTTCAAAACTTGTGAAGCACAAAGATTATTTAGTATGTTCCAGTTTTGTTTACAATGGAAATAAACGCTTGGCAAAAGTTTTGGTTGTTAGATATCTATTGAATTTGTTGTGACTAGAATTTGAATATAAATACAATTACAGATGTTGTAACTATGTTGATTGTTGTTGAAGTCTACTCAGCTAAAAAGCTTGATTATTTTATCTCATCTCTCTTTATTTATGAATGCATGTACAAAAGTGATAATTGGATGCATCATGTTTCATTGTACGAAGTTTTCATTTTGTGAGGCTTACAATAAGGGTTTTCATTGTGTAGAGGGAGCTTCTTGCAGGGAATAAAAACTCCACACAACATACAATACTAATAATACATTAAACTATGGGTTCTGTTTTTTCGAAGAACTGCAAAAAAAAACTCCATATTTTGTTTTGCATAGTTAATTGTAAACCAGTGTTTGTAAGTAATTTGGCTATAGACATATACAGTTTGTTTTCTCAAAGAAAATAAGTATTTAAACAAGTCCTACTGGGTATAACATGTTTTATTGTGTTTATCTTTTCTTGTCTGAAGCTCATATAAATTGTGCGAAAGTGGTTGTATGTGTGTGGAGGTTATGCAGACAATAAATGCATCTGTGGAAGTAAGTATTTATATAACTCATGTTATATATAGAAACTTGTTTCATTGTGCGGATTTTTTCTTACCCGAACCCCATAGTAAATCTTACATTGTGCAGACGAAGCTACTTCCACACAATGAAAGCTTTTATTAAACAACAATAAACATAAGAATCATAAAACTAAATTAAATAACATTAATTAATAATAAATTTTATCAATTGAAAAAAATAACTAAAAATGTTATTATGCAGGACAGATTTGACCTAGGAAGCTGAGAACTATAATTGTATGTGGAGTTTAATTATATGGAAAAAACTTATCTATGTTTCAAGTTTGTGCCTGAATTTTTATTGGTCATTGTAACCAATGCGGGAGGCGCACTTTACAAATGGAAAAGACGCAGAATTACAAAATCGAGCTATGTAGAATCAAGAGAAAGAAGAAAAACACTTTCATTGTGTGAAGTGCGGTTTTCTCATTTTTGTACATGGCATAATGACATTAACGATTTGGTATTATTTTGGAGAATAGACAAATTGACACATAATCAGGAACATAAATTGTATTACCTTTAAACTGACATTGATATAGTAGTGGATGTGATTGTTGACATCCTATAAGATAGTTCTCATTATTAGAAAAGATTCACATTTTATTTGTTTCATACATGTAGTAATTGCTTTCTGAATTTCGATATTTGTTTTAAATTATTTCTACTATTTCTCGGAAATGTTTGATTTGTTTTTTTTGAAATGTTATTTATTCAAAATGTTCCATTAAACAGGTTTCACATGTAGAATAGTAACATATAATGAAAAAAAAGTTACTGAAGCTTGACAATTGTAATCTAATTTTCCAAAAATATGGTTTCTGGTTTTTTAAAAATCATGTCAGAACTTTTACTATTTTCTAGCCAGAATTATGGTGCATTTAGATTATGTGAATTATTTCTTTTATTTCTTGTAAATGCGGACTTTTCTATATTGAATTGCTATATATCAAAATTCTCATGTAGAAGAGATTTCACATGCAAAATAGTAACAGGTGGTGGTTTCTTAGTGTATCGATGATCTGTACCTGAAGCGCATTGATAACATTGTTGGTTGAAAAAATATTTTAAAAGTACAAAGCATAAATGGTTGTGAGGGGAAGGAAAGAAGTTATTTACATTGATACTATTAACTCACTTACGCTCATCAATCAAACCTTTTAGTGGTCAGTTGTGTATCAGTGATATGTGAATCTATCCACGCAGGAGAAGAATAGCGATAAGATTTGTTCTATCAAATTAGCAAACGCTACATGTGTTTCAAAAATATTTGATTTCAGAGAAATCGTTTATTTATGCATAGTAGAATTTTATTTAACAACAAAAATAATTAGGCTACCAGCTAAAGGTACTCATATTTTTTGGACTTCAAAGACATTCAGGCACAAATTGAAGCTACTGATTTTGGATATGTGCTTAGATTTTTCAAAAGAAAATAGGTTTTTAGAATCACGGGAGGGTGGCTTGAAAATCATACCAGAGTTTGTTTCACCAACTTCTGATATTCCTTCTGATATTTCCTCTCTAGATATTACTTTGTTTAGGAAACCATTTAGAGAGTTATAATCGTTTTGTGTCTATTTAATGGGCCAAGAAACTATGACTACTGTCCCAATATCCTTTCTCTATGTGTTCCATTATTCATATAAAAAAAGTGTATTTGATTGGGTTGATCTTATTTAAAATGAATCATGTTTTCAGTTAGTGAATTTTTTCAAAAGTGGTATATTATTCATGATAGTGTATCTTATAACAATGCTCATGTCGAGTCATGCTTTTTATGACTTTCCACATAACCCTAATTTCAATTTCGATAAAGAACCAATGCATTATTGTTATCCCATATTGTGGATGCAGGGAGTTATTTCATTATTTTATCTAATTCAAGATATTTTTGTAAAGCAAGTTATTTGCATGATAAATGGACAAGAGCCCCATCAAATATCTGAAGAAGCATATATTTTCCTTTGGGGAAAAGGGATACATGAAGAAAGAGGAAATAATATGGTTATTCAAGTTCATGGGTTTCAAGGTAAACCACTATTGCTTCCAAGAATTGTTATGGATAGATATTTTGTTGTCGAAGTCTACATGAAATACTACAATTGGCAAATGAAAATTGAATCGAAAAAGAAAAAACAATTTATTTCTTTGTCATTTACCATTGGATGAGTAACTTTTAATAATGAAAGCCACCTTGCAGAGCTTGTGAAGTATTTGCATTGTTTTAATTTAGAAGTTGAAGGTTGGTGAGAGATTGATCCAAAAGGCCTATTTATTGCACTTCAAGGTGCATCAAATGTGAGATCTTGTTGAAAAGAGTTTCAAGTAAAGGAAAAACGAGTCACAATGCTCCAATTAATAATAATAAAAGAAACAATGACTATTAGAGAAATTGTTGAAGAAGTAAGTATAAGCATTGAAACAAAATGTAAACAAAGAGGCAGAAAACTTGTGCAATCTTCCGTTTGGATATCCAAAACTACTTTGGCTTCACCTTGAAGTGAAATAAAATGAAAAGGTACCAAATATGTAAAGTTAATTCACGCTTAGATATCATCTGTCGGAGATGAATTAGAAAAATGTAGAAGTCCCTTGCAAACAAGAAGTAGTCAAAAAGTTGTCAATGTGGAAACTGAAAGTCTGCTACCGGATTGGGTCAGTGCTGCTTTGAATGAAAATAAAAAAAAATGGAGTAAGTTTCCAAAGAATTTTCTATTCTCGATGATTAGTTTTCCACTTTTCATATGCAAAGTCTAACAGGGATGGTAAAATATTGAAAATTGAAAAAGTAAGGATGCATAGTAAAAAAGTTATTGTTAAAGTAAAATGAATGTTCATATGTCTACAATTGCAGCCACGGGTGTTATGAGATTCCATGAAGCCACCGACAATGCGATTACAGTGTCTATTGAGAAACGGGAAGAGGAGAACTTGGTACTGAAAGAAACAATAGAAGAGATGGAAAATGCTTTAAATATGGGTCCTTTGTTGATGATTCCAGTCCCAATACAAACTCTGTGATCTACAATTCCCACTACCAGCACATCTCATTGATCTATTAGAGATTTGCAACTGGTTAATGTAGTCAAATGTCATATTGTCACTAATATATACCAGAGGTTAGAAATCATTGAACAAGTATGGTAGGCAGTTTCTGATTTGCTATGGTTAGCACAGGAAATCAACTCATTTATTGATTTGGTGAGAAGTAATATTAACAAAGAGAGGCATTTCATTAACAATGACTTACTTTCTTTTAGTCAAAGGCTTAATTTGTTATCTTATCTGGACTAGAAAAATAGAGAACTTCCAAATGTTACTCGAATGAGGAAAATCAAAGTTGGATGGTCCAGAACAATCAATACACTAGAAAACATTATTTTTGAATTTGAGAGCATAAAGAATAGGAGAAGATATGTATTTCCAGAGACAACGCAAATTGTTTAAGATCTAGACAGCCCATGCACCATACATAATTCTTAATTGATTACAAAAGATATGCTAACCTTTGAATTGGAAAATATAATAGAGTCAATGGAAAAAAAAATCGATGATATAAATGATTTTACTTCAAAATAAATTAGCAAATAGTTTGTTGGCTTTGTTAGTATTAATGACAAGAAGTTTGTGTTAACTACTCAGTTACAAGAAGAGGCGATGGAGATTGAAAATTAGTTATCTAATCAACATGAAAGGCTAGATATTACAGTCAAACCATTGAAAGAATTCATTGAATCTAAGTTGAAGGCATTACTTCAACAGGCCATGCATATGGAAGAAAGTTTATAGTGAAACAATTAGCATATATGCTTTCACATATTGTAATTGTCCTTAAATATTTGCATATTCATTTTTTATTTACTAGTATTCAGTAATCATGATTTCTCAATTTTATTAATGTCACATAGTCTGGTTTCAAAATGCAGTTCCTTGTTTTTTTTGTAGTTCCTTCTTTCCATATTATGGTTCATGTATTTGCTTTTCTTGAATGTAGGAGCATGTAATTAAAGAGAATGGTGCTAGAATAGCATAGTGAATGAGCCAATGAACTCAGCCATTGAGAATTTTCATTACTGATATAGGTGATTCCCATTGAGAATCAGAGTTATTAATGCTTCGCATATGATCTTATATGCATTTGTGTTTTGTTTATTTATTTTAATCATAGTTATGATGATTGAAATTTGAAACTTGATACAAATCTTATTGTTGCAATTGTATTTCTTAATGTTACATACTTATGCTTTGAGCACTTGTATTATGTCATTAATAGATATATGCCAACAAAATGAAACATGAAAATAGTTATATTTGCTATGAAACATGAATAATGTTGATTGTCTCCATATTTTAAATTTGTGCAGAGTATGATACTTTAGAAAGGGATTTTATTACGCTTTCCTAGTATCTTTGTATTGTAAATAATGTAAGTCGTTTGTTATATTTTGAAATAAATTTGATATATAAATTTTATGTGATTTCGATTTCTATTGGTTTTTTGTGGCACTACACAACCTTTAATGAACTAATTAGCGGTGGAGATTTTGCAAATAGCTTTCCTTGTGCGATAAAATTTCATTATGTTAGGAGATTTCATTGTACATATAGAATTCATAAACAATAACCGAAAATTCTGCGACACAAATTGCTTTCAGCACATTCTGCCATAATGTGGTAATGCATTATGCACAGTGAAATCTTTTCATAAAGAGGTTTGTTGTCCCTCTACGGTCTGTACAGTGAAAACAATGATTGTCTCATTGCATAATTTAATATTCTGCATCTTCACATTTCCGTACAATTCTAAGACATACTATTCAACAAATACTTGTGCGAAGTGCAGAGTTATCAACAAAATCCATATGCAGAGGTATTAAAAAGTGCAGGAATGCTTCATACAATAAACCTTTCGAATCCACTTCTGTAATCTGCACTAGATTCGTATTAACATTAGATTATTAGTAAACAAATATGAGCATTATAATATTAATAAACATCAACATTAGATGTGTTGCAGTCTCGAATTTGAATGGACTTTATCATTTTATCGATTAAGTCAATTAGTAACATTTTATAAGCTAATAATAATATTTTAATGCTTTTAAAATCATAACGAAAGCTTTAAAGCTTTGCATTTGTGTTAATTTTGAAAATATACGTTAATGTTAATATTTCAATGTTTTGAAAATCATGATTTTAGATTTAATATTTTAATGCTTTGAAATAATGCCAAGTCGGACAACACTGCCTCGTGATAACCATTCTTTTCTTATATATTGAATTGGGTTCCCAACGAAGCCTTATCGATATTGTGAATGAAATTGCTCACTTTGGAATTAAAAAACAAAATATAAATACCTTTACCGTAATTATCAAGTGTGCTCAAAAGGAATAAGCAACATATGAAGCATTTCTTGTGCGAACAGGTAGCGCGCGTAGAGCTTCTTGCAAAGTGAAAGTTCCACTCAACCAAAGTTTCTCACAAGGTTTATTAAAATAATAAATATAAAAAATATATTTTTTAATTATTATTTAGGAATTTACCTTCGCAAATTACGGAAGTAGTTGCGCATATGTGGTTTTGTGGATCTGGATGTTTGAAGGAAGCATGTGCACATAACAAATGCATATGCGTAAATATTTCGCTGTGGCCAAAGCATTGCGAAAAAATTATTGAAATAATAAATGTACAAATATCTTTTTTAACTCTTATTTAGGAATTTATTTTGCAACGACTGCTTCCTCCCCACATCAATTAATAACAGCTTCGAATGCCAATTACTAACTAAAGGATATTATTGAGTACAAAAGTAGTTGTGTGGAGTTGGATGTGTGTGTGCAGAGGCTTTGAGGAGAACAAATGCATGTGTAGAATGAAGGATTTGTAGAATTTCTGGGGAATGACGGAAGTGTGGAGGCATCAAGGCATCTTGTAATTGTAATGTGTTTTCAACTCTTTTGGAGTTAATGCATTTATAATTTGATATTAGTAGATTGTGCAAAGCGTGGAGGACTACACAATGATACCTGAAAACTTGGTTCACACTCTAGCGCAAAAATAATGCTTATTTTATTATTAATAGATTTTGTGGAGTGTGGAAGTGCATACAATAAATGATTTAGAGTACATATGCATTTTTGTTATTTTGAAAGTATATGTTAGTATTAATATTTTTATGTTTTGGAAATGATGTTCCTATATATGATCTCTTGAAATCTTCAATTTCATTGGAATACAAGATTAGTGGCTATTTTAATTAATAGATTATGTAAAGTGCGAAGGTCGTACAATGAAATCTTGAGAGATTTTTCCACACAATGCATTTTCTCTTACAATGCTCATGTGGGTGGGTTATATTTCTACACAGGAAAACACAAACTGAAGAAATAGAAGAAAGACATTACGGACACGTTAACTACTCACCTTATTAGCTAAATCTGTGAAAGTTTTAAATGCAAATATAGTATAAAATTAATTTCATCTGTGCGAATAAAGTTCCATATTTAGCCTTGTTCTCTCGCACATACCATGCGCTCTGTACATTCAAAGATTCATACAATGAAATATAATAATATATTAGAAAAAAGTAGCTAATGATCTCATTAATTTGCTCTAACAGTATTTCCTGAAAATTTGCCAGATATTTAAAATATATTTTAGCGTATTGTGCTCTTGCAAAAAAAAGAAAAATAGCCTTAGTCTCCAATACATATTATTAAAAAGCTCTAAATTGTTTTTTCCCACCTCGTGTTTAAAGTTTTTAAACAACGTGCAGAGCTTTGAATGTAAAGCAGTGTGCAGAGCTTTGCTTGTAAGGATCTTTCTGCATAATGAAAATTCCACACAAGCAAAGCTCCGCACAAGTCTAGGAAATATTTTTAAGGTTTATTTCTTAGCGTCGATTAGGGAGCTAAGTAACAAACGACTATTAATCTGACATATTTCTATAGTGGTAATGGCATTATTGAAACTATAGTTTTAACATTTTACTAAATTCACGAAATTAATAATATTTACCATTTAATCATTTATTTGAAAGAATGTAAAAAAAAATAAGCATCTAGGAGCACATGGTGTTGATTTTTTTCTTTAATTTTAAAAGGAAGGAATTAAACTTAAAAATTCATGTTCAAAATCCATTGACTTTAGATTAATACTTTTATTATAGATTTTGCTATCTAGAAGTCCAACTTTGTTAATTATCTAATACACATGTTCAATATTTATATGATAATGTGACAATAGAAACCACTAATTTTGGTTATGTTTTCTGTAGACGCATTCATCAGGTGTTCGTCATGCAATATTTTTAGCATACATGACACTAATACATGTTATAATAGTTTTTGGAGGAGATTGTTACAAATAGAATCCATGTGTTGGGTTGTACAGTATTGTTTTGGTAGTTTCACACTGTGAGGTATTATCATTTAGAGCGAAAGTGCAAAACGTGTAGCATTATTTACAGGTAAATAGTGCAATTTTTTTAAACATGCCTCTTCTCATATCTACCCACTTTCACTAACTTTCTTGGGGTAAACATGTGCTGAGGGGCTACTATGACATGACTCAACCTCCTATATAACCTTAAGGAAATGGATCTGACAAAACAAGACGTCACTAACTTACCTCAGGTGCTATAGTACCCCCAGGCACTAACCAACCATTCCAGGTGTCCATCCCCTGAGAAGACTTTGTTTTTCAGTGAGATAGACCCCAAATTTCTCCCATGAAAAGGCCTCCAAGTGTCTGTAACCCTCTAGTCACTCCCACAGACTTGCTTTTCAACGACTGTAGTCTCTTTCAGGTAGTTTTGTGACAGTGACTACAAGATTTAAGCCACTTTTTCAGAGCTAAGATCCAGACCCCTGCCAGAACTTAATGAATCTTCTAGATATGATAAATGACATAGAGACAAATAATCTAACACAAAACTTACTCAAGGACTTGACCTAGCCTGGTCTAACCATGACGATCATTCTGTCAAACACATAGTGAACATGCAACTACAGGTCATGAATGCATATCTGGACATAGAGATCTGAAACATATATTAGGGTTACCAAGAAGGACTAATGAACTCTCATAATAGACGTAATAATACCAATTAGGTCATGCATTCATTAGCCCATCATTCATCAATTAAAAGGTTCTAAGAGACATACTTAAAATTGTCATAAAACCATGCTTATGACATACAAACAACCAGATAATTAACAATGATAGAAAAAAAATTAAATGCACATAATAACAAGTACATTTACTCATAAGGACAAGAGGAACTTAGCTCTTATTCACCATATGCAAAAACCAACCAATTCAGGGACTTCCATGTATCACCTGACCACAGATTGGGCTAAACCAAATATTTCTTTCAGCCAAACACCCTTGTGCCATATTCCAAGCATGAATGTGGGATGTCATGGGATAAACACATCCATAAACAACCAAGGGAATCTAGAGGTCAAACCACTTCCACCCTCACACTATTGTGGTCTGACCTAAACCAGTCCCAATATCACAAAACCAAACTGAGCTTGGATGCCTTAGAATTCCTTCACCATCCCTTGAGGAATTTTCCTATATCCACCCACCTGTTGAGGGTTTCCTGAAGAAAACCATATCCACCCCCAAGCCTTGGGATTTTTTTGAGACCACCTCACCTGGATCCAAAACCTCTTAGAAATCCAAATCTCAACTAAGAATGAATCCTGTCACACTACGACTATGTGGAAATGGAAAGGCAAGGCTAAAACCATTGTCGAAACCTGGTAAAACCCATGCCAATGACAAAAAATGAACCAAATACACACATGAATATACCATGCATGCTAAAACTAGATAGGAAATAATATGTACAACATGTTCCTTGCAAGTATTCCCATTGAAGCCACTTGATCCGACCTTTCCTTGCTTGATCCTTGCTTTACTTTTCTTTCCTTGTCCTTCCTTTGATTGCTTTCTTTCCTTCTCCTCTTGGTTCTCTTCTCCTCTCTCAAACTAATCCCAAAACTATACTAACAAAAGGTTTTGAACTAATCCTAAGAACCCTTTTTATCAATGAGGCCTCTATTTTCTTCAATTTCCTCCTCACATGCAACCTGTGACCTTTCACCTTCCTTTTCTCCTAATTTCCTTAATTTTCATAAATAAAATGCCAATTAATGCCTCTTTGCCTTTTCAAAACCTTTGTCATTTTTTGCCAATTTCCTCCTAGCCATAATAAACAACAAGTAATTCCCACTAGGATGTTTTTCCCAACATTCAACTTGGAATACATGTCCCATGACCTTGGTCTTATTTTTCCTTTATCAACTTTATTACATGAAATTTTAAAACAGGGTTGTTATAAACCCCTCCCCCTTAGGGGAACACCATCCTCCATGTTCTATGGCACCTACAACCAGAAAAACCATTGAAAAGAAAAACATACTGGTCATGGAGCTTTCTAACTTAGCTCATTGTAGTATTTACAATGAAAAACCTATTGAAAAGAAAACCAACATGAAAAACAAGAAAAAATAACACCGATATCGCTTATTGGATATTTATAACACAACTCATTTTAGTATTTACATACATATACATATATACATATACGAAAATTGCTTTGCCTCAACTAACAAATAATGAAGGATACATAGTCTGCATTTGATCATCCATCTCCCATGTAGCTTCATTGGGCCCAAAGTGCTTCCATTGCACTTTAATTTGCTCGATTGCTCTATTCTGGAGCATGACTTGTTTTCGTTGCAATATCCACTGAGGTTTTGGCTAGAATTCTCCTTTTGGCCCCACCTATAATACAAACCAATAAATAACATGATCAACATCCTTTTTTAAGCAATGAAACATGGAAAACATCATGGACTTTCAAAGTAAGAGGCAGTGCAAGTCTGTAGGCCACTGGTCCAATCCTCTCAAGGATACTCGAAAGGCCCGCAATACTAAGGTGTCAACTTCACACATGATCCAATCCTCAAGAGCTCTTCTTAGGCTTGATGCACAAATACACATGCTCCCCAACCTAAAACTCATTAAATGCCCTTTGTTGGTCTGCATAACTCTTATTCCTATCTTGTGTTTCCTTTAATAATTCCTCTTTCTAACCTGCATTTCCTCTTCCATCTCTACCAACATGCTAGGTCCTATAAGTACCCTATTCACTAGATCACTCCAGCTGATGGGAGTATTGCAACTCTTCCCATAGAGTGCCTCAAACGGAATCATCCTCAGTGACTCCTAATAACCATTGTTTTAAGCAAATTCAACTAGTGGAAGATACTCTTCCCACTTTCGCTACTGATGCATAACACACATTCTCAACATATCCTCCAGTATCATGTTGATGTTCTCTGTCTATCCATCTATCTATGGATGATAAGTTGTGTTGAGGGCAAATTTTGTACCCAAACCTACAAATAACGCCTCCCAAAACCAGGAAGTGAACTTATCATCTCTATTCAATAAAATCTCCTTCGGAACACCATGCAATCTCATTATCTCTTTGATGAATACATGTGCCACATCACTAGCCAAATATGTAGACTTCATTAGAATGAAGTGTGCTAACTTTCTCAAACTATCAATCACAACCATGATGGAATCATGTTGCTTCGATATCCTTGGAAAACCTGTAATGAAATTCATGGAAATGACCTCCCATTTCCACTTTGGAATCAAAATAGGCTATATAAAACTATTTGGGTACTTACACTCATATCTCACCTACTGAAAATCGAATCATCTAACAACAAACTTTGCCACTTCCTTCTTTAGATTCGGCCAATAGTAGAACTTCTTCACCGTTGTCAATGTTTTATGATATTCTAGGTGACCTGAATATGGCTTGACATGAAACTCCCTCAAGATAATATTCTTGGGCTCACTTTCATCCGACACATAAATCATGTCCCTGAATCTGACCAAGCCATATGTTGTGAGATGATAGTCCACATCCTGATTACCTATACCCTTTTTTAACATATGCCTAATTTGTTGGTACTTGTCATCCTATTATCATGCCTATAACATATTATCATGTAAATCTATCCCATATGAACTCATATATGTTATGTGATTTACCTATACTCGTCTACTAAGAGCATCGACAACCCTGTTATCCTTTCCTTTAATGTATCATATCTTGAAGTCAAACTCAATAAGGGTAGTCAACCATCTATCTTTCCTGACATTCAGATTTGGTTGGTCAAATAGGTACCTCATCCCACTCTGATCACTCATCAATACAATGAAACCTCCTGCCAAGAAGATAGTGCCCCTACATCTTCAATGCATGAATGATAATTGTTGGTTGCTAAATTTGCCTATCTTTTACCCGCATTTTTATCCCTTTCATGTACTCATTTCATGTCCTTGTTGGTCGATTTGTATTCTAAGTAGCAAAGGTGTACCTATTGTCATGTCTTTGTGAATTATTAATCGATGAAGCATAGTCATAGGGGATTATTGCCTAAAAGTGACTTACTAACTTAAGTTTCCTTGCAGATTCAAAGGAATGATGATCAAGACCATGATTCAGTGTATGATAAGTATCAAGTTGGCAACACTATCTTTGGATATCAATTGCAATGGTGGTTCAACTTATCGACCAACACAAGTGTTACATTTATATTATGTTGTATCTTGATAATCACTATGTATTTTTAGGCAGGTAGCTACCGTAATCTTAGGAATTGTCAGTTGTTAAATGAAATGTATAAGTAGTGTTAAGAGGTTGGGAAATCCACCACAAAGAGATACATGATAATTATTTGTTGTAACAGCTGACCTCTATAATGTTATTTTGATTAATGTAATTTATGGTCATCTAAGCATTTCATAGTTCTTGATCTTGCCACAGCCCTGATTAGGGAGTTGGGCCCACTCTTCTGACTAAGCGCTATTGGATTAGTTGTGTGCGTAGGTTTATTTATATTGCATTATATTCTTGTTGTGTAATTATTTATTAGTGTGTTGATGTGAGTCTTAAATTGCTATTACTATGATTTTTGTTACAATTATTACTTGTTATTACACATTGTTATGCTTATGATTGAATGTTCAATGTTGGTTAGGGAAACTATGGGCTGCATATACCTTGCATGATAGCCTTGAAATAACCAGGCGAGCCCCGAGTTGATAATTAATGTGCAATTGGGTGAATTGTATGATTCATATTTGAACACCAACATTTTGGCATCGTTGTCGGGGAGAATATCGAAGGCGTGAAAGTACGAATAGTAATAACCATAAGACAATTTTCTTGCCCTAGGGAGGGAAGCTTTTTCACCCTGCTCCAAGTCCTGGGCATTAGATTGTTTTGTTTCTTTTATAGGAACCACTCTCTCATTTTGGGAAGGAAAGTTTTTTCACCCTATTTTAGGTACTAAACTTAGATTTTGTGGTTGGCTTGTTTTCCTTCTTTTGCTTTCCTTTTAGGGGCCATTCTCTTGTCCTGGGGAGGGAAGTTTTTACCCTGATTCAGGTCTTGAGCATTCGATTTTCTTGAATTTTTTCCTTTTATTTTCTGATTTCATGAACAGAGATACAAGTAAAAGGGGTAGAGGAAGACCCCCAAAAAGAGGAAGGAGACATCTAGGCAGAATTACCTACATCCAAGAAATCATTTCAAAAGTTGAGTCAGGAGCATCGTTGTGAGCTGCTATTAGGGTGAGATATCATACAAGATCTCGTGGGCAGTCATTTTCACAACTAGAACCTCCCCCACTAACAAAAGCACAATTCGATGAAGAAGAAGTAGCAAGTAGAGGATCAGAGGAACTGAACATTGTGAGTTCAGAAGAAGAAGACTTGAGGGAATTCTCTGTGCCATTTGATGAGGGAAGTGTTGTCAAACAACCTCAACTGCGCATTATAGAACAACTAAACGTATTTAGATTCCAAGTGAATATTGGATGATATTCATGGCTCCTACAACTTCTTTGATCGAGTTCCCAGTTGGAGATATCAGGGGTGATGCGCCTATTAAACCTATTTCTTTGACATCATTACCTATCTCCCATGGTCTTTCTTCTAAACATCAGGGCACATTCCTATTTGAATTCGACGTTGTTTGATGGGGGTATGACTATATTTCTGATGCCCAAAAATTGAAGATATTCCCCGCCACTTTGAAGGGAACATCTTTGAGATGGTTCATGGCTTTAGGGGGAAGATCCATTACTACATGGGATGATATGAAGATGATTTTCCTCGAAAAATATCAAGACTACTGCAAATCCTGAGATGTTAAGGAAGAAATATTTAAGATTATGTAGAAAGAGGATGAGAACATGGAGTAATTTGTGGAACGTTTCAAATATAGTTTGCAGAGATTAGGCCATAGTGATCTAGATAAGGACATCTTGAAGATAATTTTTCTCTGGGCACTAAGGGAGGAATATTTGGAACTTTTAAACGTAGTAGGAAAGGGAGATATATCAAAGGAAGAATTCGACACCTCAGAGAATTATGCATTAAGTGTTCACGTGGGGCAGCAAGGCATAGACAGGGGATTCGAACCCTCAAGAAATATAGTGGTGGAGTTACGAATTGGAAACTTGATGGACAAATTGAGGATCGATATCTTGAGCACACTGTCCTCGCAGTTGGATGTTTTACAGGTGAAACAGAAGCAGATGGAAGCATAGAAGGCTATGCCCATTTTCTGCCCTCAATGTAGGAGGAAGCACCCGTTGAAGGAATCTCCACTGAATATTGTTGAGACCCGTGCGATATGGGAGCAGAGTCATTCCACTAATACTTGTCCATCTCTTCCTAGGTTAAAGGAAATTTTTCAGGGAGAAAATGAAGTGATAGATCAGATGTACTTAATGGGATCAAGGAAACCATGGCAACCATGGCCATACAACATGAATCAAGGTATGCCTCAAGAGCCCTCTTATTATTTTAATAATTTGAATTTTGGGCCTCAGTCTGTAACTTTTTCACCTTGATGGTCGTAATCTCGTCAATATCCAATGCCCTGGAAACCACAGTTCCCTCATTCTGGTCCAGCCCCTTCATGGTCCCAGAATTGGAATGGACCTTCTCCTCCTTTATGATAGTTCTCCCAATCTATGTCACAACAATAGTTACAATTACCTTCTAATGCCTCCACCAGTAATCCTCCTCTTCGTCCACAACTACCTTCTCAATCCAACCCAAATCCAAACAATAAGGGGGCTCAACAGGTTGAGACACTCAACCTTGCTGCATATAGTATTGCCACTGTGGAATGTAATGAAATAAATATTTGGTCCGATCAGGTGGTAAATACTCATACTTCACAAATAATTGTTGAACATACAGATGATGAAGTCTCAGAACCAAAACCTAGGAATTTTGTTGGAACAACTAGGGATGAGTCAGCGTAAAATCCTATGGAACAACAACCCCCTTCTCAAATAATTGTTACTAGAGGATGTCAGATTGGTCCACCTTATCCTAGGAGACTATCCTTGAGTAAACAGAGTCCTCCTTCTGAATTTGACTTTTTAGGGGAATTGCAAAATTTATTTGTCAAAATCCCATTACTCCAGGTTATGAGGGATGTACCGATTTATGAAAAAATGATCAAATAATATTTCTCTAAGAAACCTGGAAGAAAACCAAAGGATCCACTCACTATTCACGTTATGGGAAAATTATCAGGCATAATGTTGGGGAAGCCTGCACCTGTTTAATACGAGGATCTAGGGAACCCGATTCTTGCAGTACAGATTAATGGGGATGGTATCCCAAATGTTTTGGTAGACTTGAGGACAACAATTAATGTCATAATTTCTGCAACTATGGTTACCTTGGTCCTACAAAACCTTAAACCAACTCCCATAGTCCTAGAAATGGCAGATCGATATACTATAAGATTGGTAGGGCAGTTGGAAGATATAACCATTTCAATAGACTCATGGCAGTACCCTGTCGATATTTTGGTATTATATACCCAATCCCCAGATGGTGGGCATCCTTTGATTTTAAAAAGACCATGGCTTGCGACTAGAGATGCTTACATTGGCTGTCGATCAGGAAATATGGTAATATCTAATGGGCTAGCTACAAAGAATCTTATCCTTTATCCCTCTGCAAAACAAACTTCACTAGATAAACTAGGATTTACCTTAATACAAACATCTCTACCTACAAAAAGGCCTGAACCCAAAAATGAAGAAACTAGACCAATTCTTACCATTAGTGAGGTCCTCTATTTTCAAGATGAAATAGAGGATGATTCCATTAGTACCTTTATCAGCAACCCCAACTCTATTTCTAATTCAACTTGCCAGCTATTAAAATATGTTATGAGTTGCAATGCTTAAGAATGCATATAAACATAGACAAATTATGAAAAGGGACCTGATGGAGTTTTATTTTTCATCTCTTTTTCAAACTCTCTAAATATGAAAAAGACATCGAGTTACTCTTCTTTCGGACTCGTAAATATTAAATGACGAAAGACTCATCACCATGACGAGACTGATTTCCTCCTTCCCAGGGCTCGTAAAACTTACTAGGATGGATTCATTCGAAGAATGAACTTATACGACAAGCATATGGTATCCCCTTCAATATTGTGATTAAAAATAATTGGGGTACTCACTAGAAATAGTGGGGAAAATGAAAGTGAAACATCTCTTCGATAGGCAGCATGTCACTCTTGAACATGACACTCATCTGTTTCTCGTGTCGAGTTTGGGATGTCCTCACTCAGTCACTTGTCCTTCTGGGTTTGGGTGATCCATTTTGCCTCTCATCTGACTATTCCACTTCATCGTCATGACCCTTTGTCCTATGATGAGTCAAATGTTGCCACACTTTGGAGTCGTGTCGCCGATATGTTCAAGAGAAGTCTTATATGCAGTTTACTACCTATACATTGTCTGACCTTTTTCCATAGTCTTGGATCATACTCATTTATTCCACTTTATTCCTTATTTCCTGTCGATGATGAGGGAATCATTATGGCCCTCCTTTGACAGGTCATTTCCTTGTTTTGATTTCATTATTTTGAAAATAAAAGTGAAAGGATTTCTTCATTAAGAATTTTTGAAACGATTTTTATTTGGAAAAAATAATAATAATAATAAAAAATAAAATAAAATAAAAAATAAAAATTAAAATAAAATTAAAAAAAAAAAAATAAAATAAAATAAAATAAAAAACAAAATAAAAATAAAATAAAAAATAAAAAAATTAAATGAAATGAAATTTTAGTTCTTTTGAAATCCATTTCCCTTTGCTTATGCATTACTTTGCATATTGAATCAAAGTGAAAGAAAAAAGAACAAAAATATTAGTGCATCTTAGTCAAAGAAAAGTGATTTTTGTTTCTCATAAGATTGCATTTGCACATTGCATTTGTTAGTGAAAGTGAAAGAGTAGTTTTCATTTTTACATCTTGCATTGGAAAAGTTAGGGAGATATGTTTTAGTGTTTTTTTCTTGATTGGTGCATTTTTTTGCTTGTCTCTCTTCCCTCATTAGTTTAGCCTTCATCGAATGAAAATATTTCATTTTTCTCATTTAACTACATTATAGGAATTCAGGTGACATCATTGAGCCATAAAATTGAAACCTAATTCAAGATAAACTTAAAATTTACCTCAATTAACCTAGGAGCATTTGTAACCTAACGTAAATATTTATAGGTCTAGGATAGAGATGTGTTCTGCCATCTTCAAACATAGAAACTTTCATTAACTTTCTGCATTGTATCTTGGGAGTGAAACCTTGTTCTAGTATGGAAGTATATCGAAGGTTCTCTAGTACTTTCGAGTATATCGGAGGCACTTCAGTATGGAAAGTATATGGGAATGCTCTCACTGAATGGTTATGCATTAGACAGTGCTAACACGGACTTGTGCTTTTTGTACCATTGAGTATATATTGGGAAACCCCATTAGGTTGATATCCTTTAGCCATAGGTAACCAAGTCAGCCGCCTTGTGAATGTGATATATTGAACACAACATTCGAGGAGATTGGCCATCATATGTTAAGTCCTTGGTTTCGTCGCAATTGTACAGATCGAGCAAGTTCAAATTGACATAACATGAAACTTATTAGACCGGAAAGCACCGTGAAGAGAAACGAAGTCCATAGACCACCTAATTGACACCAACGATCAAATCTCCTTGTGCTTCAAAGACCCCATAATAGCAGCAAAGAATGTGCTATAAACTATTAGCAAGAGTAGGAAACTGCGGCAGTTAGGAAGATTACCAACCTTCCAGATAGGAACTGGCCAATCCGTGAGTATACCAATGAAGTCACAAAGGTATGTACCCCAAGGAACCATCCACCTAGGGAAAAAATAGGCACAAGGAAAGAGCAATAGCACTAAGGTGTATATAGCGGTTCACGAATACTTGGTAAACCCTTTTTCCTATATTACCCCTCTTTTATTTATTTTTGTTAAAGTTCTAAAATAAATTAATTGACCGCGGAAAAACATCCTTCCTGTGGAAATACTCCTTAGTAGATCTTAGGTTGATACCAATGGCAACATTTCCTGAGTCTACCAGTCAAGGAAACCCCTATGATGGGAATCCTTGTCCTTTCCTTCTTTTGGAAATACTGGTGCTTCTTGTATGGCAATGTTGTCCCTTCCTTGCTTGATTATTGGTCTGTTAGTTTGGTTATTTTCAGCCTCAGTGATTTCGAGTTTGCAAATGCTTTTCAATCGAGTTCTCCTCCACATGAACAACATAAACCTCATGTTGATCCTAAAGTTGAACCCTCGCCTTCTTCACCTCATTCTTCATCTTCACTTGGTGAAAGTCTGGATTCTAGTAATTAGGAAGCTAATGCAAAAAAATATTGTTATTAATGCAACTGATGTAGGAAAATCTTCCAATCAGCCCAGAAAAGTAAAATTCCCTTGCATGTTCTATAAGGGTGACCATCTTCTTCATAATTGTCTTGGTATTCCCAAGATATTAGAAGTGTGGTCCACAGGTCCACATCGACCTTTTTCATCAACCTCTAGAGATCATGTTAGCGATAAACCTTCAACTAGTGACAATAAGGTCCATGGGAAAAAGGGAAAAGTCAAATTTCCCTGTAAGTTGTGTGAAGGTAATCATCCCATTCATATTTGTACTCTTATGGATGAAGCTTCCAAAGAGTTGCAAAACCTTATGGCTTCCCAACCTTGTCTTCCAGTTGATTGTCGAAAGATTTTCCCTGATCCTTCACTGGTTGATCAACTAATTGATCAAAATTCATCTTTGGTCAACCCTGCCCTCTTTGAAAGTGAGTCTCGTGAGTCAGTTCTTGACCAACCATTGGTTGAGAAATTGGTAGACTTGGCTCCACCTTTAGTTAATTGTACCTTTCCGGTAGAGAGTGAACCTCTTACTGCTCAGGTTCTTTTGGTTTATTCAGTTTCAAATGAACTGGACAGAAATCCTCTCATTACTGAGGTGCATGAGAGCATTTCTCTTGTTCCCACAGAGAAAGAGGGAAACTCTCACATTCCTACGACACCCCTTTCAAGTATTTTAGTCACTTCTTTTGATTAGAGTCAACTAGCAGGATATCATCTTCCGCCTTATGTGCCTTTCCAGATTACAATTCATGCTTACAATATGGAAATACCTAGCACATTCATAGATGAGGATGCATATATTATAATTCTATCTTCAACTTCTTCGAAATATTTAGGTTCTCCTCAACTTGTCCCTATCACCCAGAATTTGTTAGCTTTTAACAGAGGAATGAGTCAATTGTTAGGAATCCTTCCTAAGTTACCTATTACTTTGGGAGGAAAGATTGTCTATGTAGGCATGATGGTTGTCCAAGGCCTGTTTGATTTTAATCTACTCCTTGGTCATGACTATGTTTATGTCATGGGAGATCTTGTCTCCTCCCTCCTCCCTCTTTCAAATGATGTGTTTCCCGCATGAAGGAAGAATTGTGATCATTAATCAACTTACATTCATTGGACCTGAATAAACTCCCAATCAACCATCGTCCCTAAATGGTTCTTATATGCAAATGGTATCATCCCCTCCATAATTTAATTACATGGCCACTTATTCCATGCCCACATCCACTGATGATCTAGTAGGTGATGTAGTACACCATGTATTGGGGGCATTGAAGCCCCATTTTTCATTTGGATCCCTAGACATGTATCCTTTCCATAGTTTTGTTCTCCCATAAGATGAGAACCTCTTGGAATCCATAGCCTCTTTTGGTCTATGATCAAGGGTTTGGAGCAGATATCCTTGTCTTGTGTCAAGCTCCTTAAAAAAAGAAATAAGGACCATGAGGATAGTTCTTTTATTATGTCAACCTCATTAAAAAATGAAATATGTATCCATGAGCATATTTCTTTTACTTATGTCAAGCTCGTTAAAAATGAAACAAGGTGTCATCACCATGGTTCTTTTCTTGTGTCAAGCTCATTAAAAAATGAAACAAATCCCCTTCCAATTTCAGTCTTTGATTATATCTCATAAAATCCTAGTTGACTCTTTCACTTGATATCATAAGTGAACCTTCATTCCATTTACCTGTTCATAACCAGTAGTATGCTTAAGTGAATGAAATGAAGCTTGGGGATCATGTACCTCGAATTGAGTCTTTATGCCTGGTGAATGAAAACTTATCTCAAGAATATTTTATCTTCATTTCAAGCTTGTATAAAAATGAAACCAAATCTCAAGCATAGTTTGTCTCTATTTCAAGCTTGTGTAAAAACGAAACCAAAATCCAAGCATAGTTTTTTCTCATGTTTCAATCTTGTGAAAAAATGAAACCATTTTCAAGTATCCTCAAGCATTGTTTCCCATGTTTTAAGCTTATGTAAAAAATAAACCATTTCCCTTTTTACCTCTCATGATTGCCTTTTTATCAGCCTATTTTTGCTAAATGAGCCTTGGTTTTTTCCTTTCCATCCTCACCATCTCTTTGGCCGATCATAAATTTTCACTTGGTTGTTTTACAATTGCTTGGGAAACATCTGCAATGAGTGGTCTTATTAGCCAGCTTCTTGACCTTTACATGTTTTGAGTAGTTCCATCATCACTAGACCCAGTTGTTATTCCTTTATACCGCTCGTTCCAGGCTCCAGGAGGAGTCATCTTTAAGCTCTTCTCTGACTCTCGAAAGATGAAAAGATCATCGAGTACTTGTCTTTTCGAACTTGTTAAATGAAATGAATTGGCGCCATCTCAGTATATGTTACCCATTTTTCGGGCTAGGATTGACTATTTACAAAAAGGGAAGACCTTGGTCGACATGGTCAAGAGGTTCTCTCGAATATTATTTTCTACCTTTTCAAGTTTGAGAAACAAATTATGAAAAAAGGGACCTAATGGAGTTTTATTTTTCACCTCTTTTTCAAACTCTCTAAATATGAAAAAGACACTGAGTTACTCTTCCGTCAGACTCGTAAAAATTAAATGACGAAAGACTTGTCACCATGATGAGACCGAGTTCCTCCTTCCCAGGGCTCGTAAAGCTTACTAGGATGGATTTAATCAAAGAATGAAATTATACGATAAACATATTCTATCCCTTTCAAACTTGTGATTAAAAATAATTTGGGTACTCGCTAGAAATAGTGGGGAAAAATGAAAGTGAGACATCTCTTGTATAGGCAACATGTCGCTCTTAAGCATGAAACTCATATGTTTCTCATGTCGGGTTTGGGATATCCTCACTCAGTCACTTGTCCTTCTGAGTTTGGGTGATCCGTTTTTCCTCTCATCTAACTATTCCACTTTGTCATCATGACCCTTGGTCCTATGTTGAGTCAAATGTTGCCACACTCTGGATTCGTGTCGCCGATATGTTCAAGAGAAGTCCTATCTATAGTTTACTACCTATACATTGTATGAACTTTTGCTATAGTCCAAGATCATACTTTTTTATTCCACTTTATTCCTTGTTTCGTGTCGATAATGAGGGAATCATTATGGCCCTCCTTCGAATGGTCATTTCCCGTTGTCTTCATCTCAATATCTAGGAAGATGACTTAGAAACTCCCTTTCAGTACCTTAGAGCTTGCATGCCTTAATGGCAAGTTCTTCACATTCAATGACAAGTTTTCATCATTGGCCTTCGATCGGATGATTCCATGAGAGTTTGACTTCAGCTTCATTTTCACATTCATGGATTGTATTGTCATACCATGAGAGCCATTATAATTATTGGTGGTTTCTCTTATGCTTGTTAAGGGTTCACATCATTGGCTGGTAATCAGGTGGTTTTCTAGCAAGTTCAAATTTGACACATTCAATCACATGTTTGAATTCTTACTTTGATCGAGTTGGGATGGAGCACAAGACCCTGACTTTTTTCTAATATAACTTATGCTGTGTGGAGTTATGTATTATTCATGATTATATACATGTTTCCTCTATACGAATGGTCATGACCATATTGTGGGACCTTATATCTATGATGATGATGATCCTTCTATATTAGGTGGCCGCATCTGTAGCTTGGATCTTCGACTTCGAGACAATCCTTTTTCATTCGGGTGGCTGCGTCCATACTGTGGATCTTTTCACATGGTCCTTTCTATCTAGATGGTTATGTCCATACCGTGGATTCATGTTTTTGATATAAGATATGTATATGTATATATGTCCTTGATTTTCAAGCCTCCTAATGGTGTTTTTTCTTGTCCTTGCAAAAGCTCGTAAATCATCTCAACCATCACTCCATGTTCTGCCTTCATGCTTTAGCGGGCATATGTTAAACAATATTTTGTCACACCTCCTGCACTTCCTTGTGTCATACCTCGGAGTACCCAAAACTTAGCAATTATGCAAGGTACCCATCCTGATATGTAGTCTAGATCCTCCCTGAAGAACTAATGAAAACATGCCTTGAGCCTTCCTTAAAGAAGTGAGATCAAAACCCTAATTTATGGGTCAGCGCGACTGCAACAATGACTACTCATGCTGATGGCGAGTTGTACCATACTAGCCTCATGCTACCAGTGTAGTTTTTACTTGGATACTTGTGTTGATCCCTAAAATGAAAGTTTACCCAAAGAGGACAAGAAGCTTCGTGATCTAGAGGCTTCCAAAACAATGAGTTGGAGGTTGTTTGTTGTGGATGTGGTCGAATTCTCCCAATATTTCTCTTTGACCTTATCCCTATGAGCTTTCTCCTTAAGATGAGGACCTTCCCCCATATTTGGTGAGATCCTAACTCCCTCTCCCTGCCTATTTATTCATCCTCTCCCATTCCCAAATGGTTGGTCTCTGATTATTTGCACCCTTATGCTGAGATAGTGCCTACATTCTATTCACTTTGGTTTGGAGAGCTTGAGCTTGGACTTGGACATTCAACCAAGGAGGGCTTACTAACATCAAGGCCTAGGTTGTATGCTTCCTCTTTTATTCATTAATATATACAATTGTTGGTTCACTTTCGATAAATACTTGTGTCAATGCTTCATTTATCTTAATGCTCCTTGATATTTTAAGTGGATTACATTCGATTATGCTTGTTGCACTTTTATGTTGTGTTGTGTCTTTGGCCACTTTCGTAGGTATTCAAAAGTTGTGAGCAGTAAGGACTGAGCTTGAGGATAAAGAGATCAATATCTTCAAAAAAAGAGTGCATTATAACATTAGGACGAGGTAGGTCTCCTTCCTCTTCTCTCATTTCGATTGTAATTTAGGAAAGTGTCTTGTAGATTGTCTCGTTTGTTTCTAGACCCACTCATTGGGCTAGAGGGATCATCTCTGTCCGCAAAGAGTATTTACCTAGACAACACTCAGACTTCTTATTCAAAGAAATTTTCACTTAGTACGAAGCCTAAAGAGATAGTTTCAAATGAAGGGGCGTAGTTCACATCACATCTGATAGCAGGAGTTATGAAGAAGTATGGAATCAATCACAAGGTGACATCTCCATAGAATCCTCAGGTGAATGGTAAAGTCAAGAGTACGAATAAAGTGTTGGATAATATCCTTACGACGAATGTAGCAAACCATTGTCGAAATTGGGCCAAAAAGCTTCTTGAGGCACTTTGGGCTTATAGAACAAAATGGTGGTACACAACAAGACTTTCACCATATAAGCTTGTATATGGGAAATGCCCTTTGTTTCCAGTGGAATTCGAAATTAAGATGCTCAGGAAAACCCTTGAAGTAGGTTTGGATCTTTCAGAATCCCAAAAACAATGACTGGAACAATTAAATGAGTTGGATGAAATTTGTTTGACAATTTTCCGAAACACTACTGCGATTCAACAACAGCGAACTAAATGGCATGACAAATTCATCAATAAAAAGGTTTTTCAAAGAGGAGATTGGGTGTTGCTCTACGACTCTCGGTTCAAATATTTAAGGGAAAACTTTTCTCTACATGGATGGGACCATATGAAGTTGACACGGTGTTTGATAACGGGACTGTTAGACCTGTAACAATCGATGAGGCACATGCTCCCTTGATTGTAAATGGACATCGCCTCAGATTGTATCACCATCCATCTTCTAAAGAACCATTTATTAAACATCTCTCTGGTAATTCTGGTTTTGAAAATGTTAGTGTAGAGAATTGATCTTCCTTTTCACCTCCTA
The DNA here is from genome assembly GCA_000404065.3 of Pinus taeda. Lineage (NCBI taxonomy): Eukaryota > Viridiplantae > Streptophyta > Pinopsida > Pinales > Pinaceae > Pinus > Pinus taeda. The sequence goes on along the minus strand of APFE031115184.1, from coordinate 120,548 downwards.
TTTAATTAAAAAAAAAAAAATACATAGATATATATATAATATATATAATAAAATGTTGTTACTAGTCTATCATTATTTTTCTTGCAGGTACTTCACTAGTGTTTCTACTCCACTGATGTTGTTACTCCCTCGGTGTTGTTACTCTATAGATGATGATTTCATTTAAGTACTTCACTTGTGAGTCGTGTTGTTACTCCTCCGATGTTGTTACCCCTCCACTGTTGTCCCTCCGTTTGTGGCGATTCCATCTAAGTACTTCACTGGTGTTGTTACTCCATTCATCATGATTCTATCTAAGTACTTCACTAGTGTTGTTACTCCTTCGGTGTTGTTACTATGTTCGTCATGATTCGATCTAAGTACTTCACTGGTGTTGTTACTCTTCCGGTGTTGTTACTCCTCCAGTGTTGTTACTCTATTCGTAGTGATTTGGTCTAAGTACTCATCTGATGTTGTTACTCCTCCAATGTTGTCACTCCGTCAAGTTAAGTCGCCAGGTACGCCCCCAACCGACTTCATGGATTTTATTGATATTTCACCTATGACATGACTAGACATGACCATGGACGGTCATCCCTTAGTTGCGAAGAGGTATCATATTTAATGTTAAATATGTTGTATTTAATAGCAATGATGATCTGTCATTATCATTGTTGAACCTCGTGCCAACTCGTACATTCCACAATCATTATTCTAATCCCCATTATACCTTGCACATTTATCCATATGCATTGGAACTTGAACCACGTATGATTGCATTGAATTATGGTCCTTTCCAATGTGTTGTAATAATTTCCATTATTACCATGATCTACCATGGATTTTCCCCATAACGTTTGCCTGTATTTTCCTATCACCGCATCCTTTGCCACTGTAATCCCTGTCATTGCAACTTTACCAGCTAAGACTCTCCTCAATGATTTTGTTTCTACTCCGAGTATTGGTACATAGAAACTAGCAGAATGGGTGGGAAATCTATTAGGAACGAACCGAAAGACATAGCGCAAATCTGGCGCCATCCAAATGTATGGAAAGGTTTTCAAAATGCAGGATGGGACACCTATTTTGAGAGGTTGCAGAGATTCGATGAAGCCATTATAGTCGAATTTGCATTGAATTTGGTCAGGAATTATTCTAGAGTCTGTGCGATGGACATTTCTGTAACCGAGGAAATTATCTTGACTATTAGCGAATTGCCAAAAGGAGGGCATAAATGGTTCACCTGAAAATCGCCCTTACCAGAATTTCTGAAATTATTCTTGCAGGCAAGAGAAACCATGGTTCTGAAGGGAAGGGGATATGATCGGAAATGCTTGCCACATCCATGGGCCAAGGTAGCATACTTCTTTATGTGATACATTACTTGTGAAGGTCATCTCTCTACCTTTTTCAAATACCATCTTAAACTTCTTTCATGCCTTTGGTTCCATCAGGTGCATTCTCTAGATATGTCATATTTCTTATGGAATAACCTTCATTTAATGACATGGTTTTCTCATCAGTCACACCAAGCGTTGGTGGTCCTCACAAACCATGGGCTTGTCAGGATTCTTGTGGTGCATGCCTTATCACAAACTTTTGTGGCTTGGCCACAATTCACTGAATTAGAAGAAGAGTAACTTGCAGCCATCATGTCGGCAAGAGAGGAATAAGAATTAGTGGTAGAGGAATTGGTGATGGAACAATTGGAGGAATTGGTGATGGAATAAGCTATAGTAGAATTGCCAACAAAGGAAGGGACTGCAAGCGACGTTGTTACACAACAATCAGCATCGACTGCTGACATGGAAGCCGAAGAAATGAAGGCAGAAGGGAGTGCAGGAAACGTTGTTACACAAGTACCAACATCGACTTTCAACTTGGAAGCAAGAGCAATGGAAGTGGAAGGAAGCACAGGCAACGCTCTTACACAAGAACCAACATCAACTGCAAAATTGATGGAAGAATTGCTTGTAGTGGAAGAAACTGCAGGCAGCGCTATTACACAAGAACTAGCGTCGCCTGCCAAAGTGGTGGAGGAACCGGTGGAAGAAATAGGAATTGTAGTCGATGTTAATACATAAGAACTAGTGTCGATTTCCGCATAAGCAGCCAAAATAGAAGAACAAGTGGCGTAAGAAGCACAGAAAGAAAAGGATAAGGAGAGTGCATAACATCCAGTAGATAAAGGGGAAGGAGAAATAATGGAAGAACTTGAAGCAACAGGTGCTGAAACGATGAATATTGAGGAGGATATCCCTCGTTCTCCTCTTTCCACCTCCCTACCAAGAGGGGCAAGAAAATTTTTCTCCCTTAGACCCTCGGTGAAAGAAATGATCTCTCCCCTAATACTAGGATTTGTAGGGACAACTACAGGCACCATCGTCGACACTGTCACATAAGAGCCAGTGTTGAATCATGGAAAAATTGGGCAAATTGAAGAACTGGTGGTTGACATTGTTACACAATAATCAGTGTCGACCGAAGGGAAAGTTGAAGAGATTTTTGCTGATGTTGTTTCCACAAAGACGTTGGAAAAAAATGTTGTTTTTGGTACCAACTCACGAGGGACAGAACTAATTTTTGAGCAAATTTAAGAATATGATTGTGCAACAGAGCAGCCATAGGAAAAGGGTGTTGAAAATAATGCTCTGTAAGGACCTACAGTGGCTCTGGATCCATTCAGGGAAGATATGGAGGTTCCAAGACCTGTGGAAGAATATGTTGGGGTCGTCCCTCAATTTGTGGAGTAGACAGAAGAAATAAGGGTGAAACAGGAGCCGTTTGATGAGTTCACTGACGTCAATCCACCAAATCCAACACCGGTTGTGAGACCAATGGAGGAGGTCGTTATCAAACAGGAATTCATTGAACATTGTGCAAAGAGAAGGGCCCCCATCAAGGAAAGGTGTCAGTCACAGTTTAAGGAGAATATGCAATTAAAAATGGAAATTATTAAGCTAAGGAAGCAAGTGTTACTATTACTAAGACGGGTGAGTATGCATAGAGGAATGTCAGTCAGGATACTATAAATCTTGAAGCCAAAACCACTTTAGTAGCAATGCAGACTAAAGACATGCCTACAAATTCAACAGTCACATAGACTAAGTCATTTTTGCATTTGTTTGAGTCGTGGGAATTCTTGTTAACCGCAAAAATTCTAAAATGGTAGGCTACTATGTCTCGCCTTCAACGAGGGTCTATCCCTTTGGAAGCCCACTCGGAAGGAGTGTGAGAAATTTAGGAATAATCTGTGAAAGTGATAACTAATTATATGACCCAGATAGAGAAATCAAAGCAGAAATAGGAGAAGCAGTAGAAAAATATTGAGGAATTAGAAAAGCAAGTGAAACTACTGAAGGTTGACAAAGATGAAATGTGTGTTGGCGTAGCAGGCAATGGCATGTGGACCTCCCGCTCATAGCTATTCTTTGTTCCTCCATGAATAATACCTTTTCTTTTGTTTGGAGATCATCCATCAGGAGATAAGCCGTGAAATCCAAGAACTGATACAATTTCTATGGATCCTGAGGGGTCACAATATCTTGAACCAACACTTAATGTGTGAACCCTACATGCATAATTATTTTATGGGTAATGATCAGTCGTTCAATCCAGTGCCATATGTGGGGGATATTCAACTAATATATTTCACCTCCTTCATGATTAACCGGCTTAAATGGAAGAAAGCCTTCGACATGTTCAAAGATAAAAAATCGACAATGTCACTTTTAATTCGAATGGAGCATTGTCAAGTTGAAAATATTTTTAACAAACATCGTACCTTCTTGGAAATAGAAGGATGGAAGGATCAGATGTTGGCAACATAGAAGTGGTTCACTGACATGTGTACAAAGAATATTTTTACTTGTCAGGAGGAGGCTCAGGACAGTTGTCAGAAATGATGGATGTTGTCGTCATCAACAGTAAGGACACGCGAACCTTTTAGGGCCCCTAATTTTGTTTGGGATTGGGAATGAATACCATGATATGTCACATGTATTTAGCATTGTGGTACTCAATGGATGGGTCTGATATTTCGATTTCCCATTGTTTGACTTCCAGCTGAGCAGTACACGTCAACTTATGTGGTAGACAAGGATTGGTGGAAGGAATTACTTCACACAGATGGATATAAGGTTCCCATAATAGAAATGGGTGTGAGATATGACCTTGCATAGCTTCATGCTAACCACAGTAGCTCTAAACCAGATCTCACAGAAGATGAGCCGCATGAGGACATGTAGAAAGGCTAGTTTGTGGGAGATGTTGGTTGCTAAATTTTCCTACTTTTTACCCTCCTTTTTATCGCTTTCCTATACTCATTTCATGTCCTTGTTGGTCGATTTTTATTCTAACCAGCAAAGGTAACCTATTGTAATGTCTTTGTGAATTATTAATTGATGAAGTGTAGTCATAGGGGATTATTGCCTAAAGCAACTTGCTAACTTAATTTACCTTACAGATTTGAAGGAATGATGATCAAGACCATGGTTCAGCATATGATGACTATCAAGTTGGCAGCACTATCTTTGGATATTAGCTGCAACAGTGGTTAAACATATCAAGCAGCATAAGTGATATCTTTATATTCTGTTGTATCTTTATAATTGTTATGTATTTGTAGGCAGATAGCTACCATAATATTAGGAATTTTTAGTTGTTAAATGAAATGTATAAGTAGTGTTACGGGGTTGGGAAAACCACCGCAAAGAGATACACAAGAATTATGAGTTGTAACAGTGGACCTATGTACTGCTATTTTGATTAATACAATTTCTAATCTTCTGAGAATTTCATAGTTCTTGATCTTGTCGCAGCCCTCATCAGGGAGTTGGGTCCACTCTCCTCACCAGGCGTTGTTGGATTAGTTGTGTGCGTAGGTTTATTTTTGTTGCGTTATTTTCTTGTTTTGTAATGATTTATCAGTGTGTTATTCTGAGTCTTAACTTGTTGTTACTTTGATTTTTGTTATAGTTATTACTTGTTGTTACAATTAATTTGGAATTTGGTGAATTGTATGATTCATATCTGAACACCAATAATCGCTGGCAACTAAAGATGTTGTGTCACATAGTTCTGCTTGTTCTCATTTTGTTTTCGTGACTCATAGCACATCACCTATCCCTCCTGCATCGGGACTCCATCAAGTCCTATTTTGCAAACATATGTGCACACCACGAACTCTTTATCTGGATTTGCAATCTTTAACATCGAAGCATTTTTCAACAACTATTTTAGATGCTCAAAACTTGTTACACATTCTTCAGTCCATTCAAATTTCTTTCCTTTTTGCTGCAATGATGTAATAGGATATGCAATCCATAAGAATTTCCTGATGAACCTCCTGTAATAAACTATTAGCCCCATGGATTATATGACCTCATCCACATTCTTAGGAGATGCCCACTCCATGAGATCCCTTATCTTTTCTGGGTCCACTGCTATGCCTTCCTTGGAAACAACATGTCCCAAGTAATGTACCTATGTCTGAAATATGTTGCACTTACTAAGATTTCCATACAATTGATGCTCTCTTAGGAATCTCAATACTATTGCTAGGTATTTCACATGATCTTCCTCATTCTTAAAATATATCAATATATCATCAATGAATATAATAACAAACTTGTCTAGATAAGGACACAACACACTATTCATCAAGCACACAAAAGTAGCAAGAACATTAGTCAAAATAAAAGGAACCAAAACAAACTCATAATGCCCATACCTAGTCTAGAAATAAATATTATAGATATCCTTTCTTTAATGCATGCCTAATGGTATCCTGATCTCAAATCAATCTTTTAGAACATCATTTCTCCCTTCAAGTCGTTAAACAAGTCATCAATCATTGGAAACAAATACATGTTCTTGATGGTTACTTTGTTCAACTTCATGTAGTCAATGCATAACCTGAGAGTATCATCCTTCTTCTTCACAAATGACATTGGTGCACCCCAAGGAAATACACTTGGCCTAATGTATCCCTTATCAATCATTTCCTTCAACTGAAACTTAAATTCTACCATCTCTGGAGTCCTCATCCTGTAAGGTGCCTTCGATGTTGGTGTCGCTCCTAATACCAACTCAATAGAAAAGTCCACTTCCTTGTGAGGGGGTAACTCTGAAACTTTTTCTGGAAACAAATCCTGAAACTATTTTAATATAGTGTACCTCTTGAAGGTTTCTACATCCTCAACATCCTTACCCTTGTCATTGGAAATATGGGTTGTAAATACTACACACCCCTTTCTGCGATTTCACTTAACCTGCATAGTTTTAATCATCCTCACTGATGTAGTTTTCTTCTTTCCTTGTGTTAGGGTCCCACCCTAACCCCCTTATTCATGTCATGGGATCACGTCATAGTCAAGAGTCAATAAAGCCCATATTAATATTTGAAGTGGTTAACCCAGTTAGTTGCAAATGGGACCACAATTAGTTTG